>CAWUFW010020241.1:0-157749 GCA_963921515.1 Calotriton arnoldi | reverse complement strand
ACCCCATCAGCACGCCCCGCAAGTCATTGGGGCCTAGATCCCCATGTGCATGCACATGGCAGTGGTATGTCTCACTTGCCATTGCCATTGTTGGGAGACCTGTGCAAGTGTATTGTGGCCGTGCCGTCCCAGCTTGACAGCTGGGCTGTGGCTCATGTGCTTGCTCAGTCATGTCAGTGATGTGTATGCGAAATTGCTATGTGCCGTGTTGCTTTGACATGTGTCCTCTGCCATTTAACCCAGGCGGAGACCGAACATTGACCACCCATACCAATTGCTGGCGGACATGGACGATACAGAGGTAATCAGGAAGTTTCGGCTGGACAGGCCAACCCTGCATCGACTGTGTGCCATGTTAGAGCCCCATCTCCGTCCCCGCAGGGTGTATCCGACTGCTGTCACCCCACGGCTAAGGTGATGGCCGCCATGCATTTCTTCGCCACTGGGTCATTCCAGCACACAGTGGGCAGTGGAGGAGGGATGTCCCAGCCCATGTTCAGCAAGGTGCTGAGGGATGTACTGGCAGCCATGATGCTGTACCGGAACAGGTACATCAGATTCCCCAGGGCTCGTGAATTGGCGGCAGTGAAGGGTGCATTCTATGCCCTTGGCAGAATCCCACACGTCGTGGGAGCCATTGACTGCACACATGTTGGCCTTGTTCCACCACAGGCCACTGAGCACCTGTACCGCAACAGGAAGCACACGCACTCCCTGAATGTGCAAGTGGTGTGCCTTGCGGACATGGTGATCACCCACGTGTGTGCCAAGTTTCCAGGCTCGGCACATGACGCACACATAATGCGCAACAGCATCTTGCCACGACTGATGTCCAATCTGCAACAGGATCGTGGCTGTATTGTCGGTGAGTATGTGGAGTGGTGTAGCGTGCTGGTTGTGCGATGCTGTCCCCTGTCCAGTTGGAATAGCAACGGTTCTCTGTGTCCCTCACACCCAGGTGACTCTGCGTATCCGAATGGGGCATGGCTGCTCAGTCCATTGAGGAATCCTCGCACCCCAGCAGACGATCGATACAATGAGGCACATGGGAGGACCAGACGTGTGGTCGAGCGTACCTTTGGCCTCCTCAAGTCCAGGTTCAGGTGCCTGGACCGCACCGGGGGTGCACTGGCGTACTCCCCACAGAAGGTGTGCCAGATAGTGGTGGCGTGCTGCATGCTGCACAATCTGGCCATTCGGAAGCAGATCCCCCTCATCGTGGATGACGGAGATCAACCAGGGCCCCAGCCCGCAGACCAGGACAGCTCGAGTGAGGAGGACAGCGGAGAGGAGGAAGCTGGTAATGTGCGGCAGCAGCTCATCGCCCGCTACTTCACTTGACGGTGAGTGTCCATGTACGACGGCTGATGTGGCTGTATCTGTGCAGGTGTGTGTGTGCTGTGTCAGGGTGGCCGTTTGTTCACTGCGTGCTGTGTGTCAACGCTCCATGGCCAGGGTAGTATGCCACTGTTGGTGGCTGTGGCATTGTGCCCTATTGCTCTGTGCGATGAGTGTACATTGCTTGTAGTTGTTGACATGTACTGTGTGATGGGTGTGTGACACACTCATTGAATGTGCTCCTGTTCTGTCTCCCACCCCTAGGTCCCTACAGGCCCTCCGGATTCCATTGCCATGCCACGCATCAGGTGCCTTTCCGCCCAAGGTGGCCGTTGTATTCCGTACAAATAAAACACAGGGCACAAACAGCAGTTAGTGAAAAAGGTGCATTTATTACAAACTGTGACATGTGATTGTGTGTAAGGTGATGACAAAAGTGGTGCGTGCAGTGACAATGAGCTGTCGGTCATGGCTGCGTGATGATCAGGGTGTACCCACTGGTTCTATGTCCATAGTCCAACACACACATGCCATCCAGATGGCTGTGTGGAGTGGGATCGTAGAGCAAGTCAATGCAGTGGCTGGTCAAGAAAGGCTGGCGGAAGGCTAGCTGGCTGCCTCACTTGCGACTGGAGCGTGCGAAGTCCTCCCGGGAGATCTGTTTCCTCTTCGGATGGCCCCTTCCACGTTTGGGAGGGGGGGTGTGTGGTGGCGACCTGCTGGTGGTGGGTGAGGTGTGCTCACTGGCTGTGGACGCAGGGGAAGTGGACACTGCTGCCCGACCCTGCGCCCTAGCAGGTGGTGGCGGAGGTGGTGTTGCTGGCCTTGCCTGTGACCCCACCGCCACCACCAGCTGGCCCATGAGGTCCACGAGTTGGTCCATACGGGACACGAATTGGCCCATATGGGCGTCCATGGACCTCAGCACCCCCAGCACCTCCCGCGTGTCTGTAGCAGACCTGGCCCATTGTCCTTGGGCCTCTTCATAGGCCCCAAGGACTCTGGCCATTTGAGGCAGGGCATGGCTCCCAGGGGAGGCTGGCGTTTCCCTGACCCTGCTCCTCCTACCAGTCCTGCTGCCACCGGCCTGCCCACTAGCCACATTGCACACCACGGTCCTCGCTGTGGCTCCCAGGGTGGATCCAGTCGGCCGGGCCACCACCTGCGCTGGGGCTGGTGCCAGCGAAGACGTGGTGGTGGTGGTGGCGGTGGTGGTCGGTGCGGCGATGGTGGCGGTTGCGGCAGTGGTAGTGGCCACAATGACCGTGGGTGTGGCCGCAACGACAGTGGCAGCAGGGGGCTGGGACTGTTCAGCATCCCTGGATGATGGGTTGGTGGGTAGGAGGGGTCCTGGGGAGCGGCTGGGCCCTGCCACGCCAGATGGGCCTGCTTGGTGGTCCGTGTCCGAAGAGGAGGACAGATCCTCCAGATCCGTGTGTCCTCGTTGGGGGCTTGTGGGCTGGCTGTGCTGGCTGCTGTCTCCATCCCCAGCATCCGGCAGTTCGTCACCTGTGGAGAGAATGAGATTTGTTATTGTGTTGCACCTGGCGAAGTATGTATTTGTCGTCTGACATTGGCAGTTCGTGCAATCTCGTACATGGGTTTCCCGGAGGCGAGTGTGTGGCTGTGGCATCTGTAGTTGTGTGTGCTAGGCAATGGGACTGTGTGCTGTGCACATGTGGCATGGGACGGATTGGCCATGCCGATGGGTGTGTTGCTGTGCCCCTACTCATTGTGACTCTGGTGTATGCGGGCTCCTGGCCCATCCTGGGTCTGGTTTGTACTTTGCATTTGGGGTTCACATGGAACGCTTAGGAACGCATATGGCAACATGGGGGCCATGCCCCAGATTCGCATTTGGGAGGGGATATGCATTTGGGGTTCAAATGGAACGCTTAGGAACGCATATGGCAACATGGGGGCCATGCCCCAGATTCGCATTTGGGAGGGGATATGCATTTGGGGTTCAAATGGAACGCTTAGGAACGCATATGGCAACATGGGGGCCATGCCCCAGATTCGCATTTGGGAGGGGATATGCATTTGGGGTTCAAATGGAACGCTTAGGAACGCATATGGCAACATGGGGGCCATGCCCCAGATTCGCATTTGGGAGGGGATATGCATTTGGGGTTCAAATGGAACGCTTAGGAACGCATATGGCAACATGGGGGCCATGCCCCAGATTCGCATTTGGGAGGGGATATGCATTTGGGGTTCAAATGGAACGCTTAGGAACGCATATGGCAACATGGGGGCCATGCCCCAGATTCGCATTTGGGAGGGGATATGCTTTTGGGGTACATGCTGTGAGCCATGGGTGCCGAACGTGACATGTGTTGTGGCAGCATGACAGTGCATGGTTTGAGGTGTGTGCATGCTTGACATGGCCTGCATATTTGCTGTCTGTTGTGATTACTGGACATGGCATTGGACGCATCGTTATGAGTGAGTGATAGTTGTGTGCCAGCCAACGTATTGCAGTTGTCCCATCTCCTTGGTGTGCGTGCTGCCCTGTGCCATGTGCATCACTGCAGTGCTCGGGGGGGGTGTGGCCCATGTTGTGTGTTGTCGCTCACAGTGTGTCGTGCGCTTCATTGACTTCTGGCACATGGTTGGTCATGGGCATGTATCTTAGCGTGACTGCTGTATGTGTGGCAGCTGTGCGGATGACATGCCTTTCATGAGACCGGGGCTGACGGATGGGATGGATGGTATGTTGTATGTGCATGGTGTGTCTGTGAGTTTGATGGGTTCAGTGGTGTTCGTGTGCATTTCTGTTGTTCCGCTCTGTTGCGTCTAGTGTTGTTTGTCTTACCTAGGCGTAGTTGTGGGGTGTGTGGTTGACAGGCAGTAGGGGCTACATGGACAGGACTTCAATGGTGTTTCGGTTGTGTGTAATGAGTTGCACAGTGGCTGCCGTGTGGGACTATATTCAGTGTGGCTTGTGCATGCAGACGTGGCTCCTTGGGTGTTGCTATGTCTGTGATGGGTCATGTGGGGTGTGAGTCTGTTGTTCATGTCCGTGTGCACATTGTTCACTTGTTCGTGACGGTGGGCGGTGCTGCGTGTTCGTCTGCTACGTGACATGTCCCATGTGTTGGTCGTGTTATGGTCCTCATGCCTCCAGTAATCCAGCCCTGTCCAGTTTCCCACCTGCAAGTTGTTCGTGCGTGCACTGTACTGGATGCCACATGGCTCTAAGCGGGGGTGCTCCATGTTGCAGGTCTGTGGGGGTGGGGGGTGTTGTGGGTCGTGGGGGTGGCTGGACACCCACTGACACCGATTGCTGTGGACCGTGATGTCTGCCTTTCGGCTGTCGTTGTGCACTGCGGTGGCTGACACGTGGCTGTGGGGTGTGGGGGATGCTCCTCCTTGCTGTGCTGTGGGACTGGGGCCTGGTGTGTGTTGTACTTGGGCTGTCCACCCTCCCACCCACTGCACTTTGTGTTCCTGCCACTTACCTGTTACTTGTCGGTTAGTGCAGCTGTGGCGGACACATGGGTGTGGTGGGTGCTCGTTGTGGCGCTTCTGGCATATTTGGGGACCTGTTGGTGGTTATGTGGCTGGCTTAGTGTACACATGTCCCCACGCATCTTACAGTTGTTCGGTTTGGGCTGTGTGTGGTAGTGTCTGTTGCATGTGTGTGTGATGTGTTGTGTATTGTGTGCTGGACATGGGGGTGTTTGTCCCTGGGAGCTGTGGCATGGTAGTTGCGCATGTGAGTACATAGCGGTGTGCTGGTATACATTAGTTTGTACTTACCAGCCTCCACTCCCCCTGCTAATCCGGCGAGGATCTCCGGATGGATTACGACTCGCACCTTCTCCTCCCACGCTTTGAAGGTCTTAAAGAGCGCGGGATTCCCTCCGCCAGTGACGGCAGCCAGCTCTCTGTTTTTGCCCTCCTTCTTCTTGACCAGGCTCTTTACGTCATTCCAACGTTTGTTAATCTCGACTCTGTTCCTGGGCAGGGTCCCGACTGCATTGACCTGGTCTACGATCCGGTTCCACATTCTGTTTCTGGTGGCTAGTGGTGTGTGCTGGACCATGTTCCCATAGATTTGTGGGTACACCTTGATGATCTCGTCGACCATGACCGTCAGCTCCATGGGCGTGAACTTGGGCATCCTTTGTGGTGCCATGGTGTTTGTGGTGCTGGTGCGGTGTGTGTTGTGTAATGTGCAGGGGGTTTGTGGTGCCGGGGTGTGGTGGTGGTGGTGGTGGTGGTGGTGTTTGGTGGTGGTGGTGGTGGTGGTGGTGGTTGTGATGTGTGCGTTTCTGTGGTGTGCTGCTGTCCTTGCTGTGTCACTGTGTCCTCTCCTCTCCTCTCTGGTTTGCAATGTAGCAAGGGGTTGTGGTCTGTGGGAGTGCTGCTTTTGTACTCACCTATGTGGGTGTGTCCTCATGGTCTGTTGTTTTCAGGTGTGTTGTGTCTGGGGTTCTGGCCTTTGTATTTTTTGTTTGTCCGGGGGGGGTGTTTTCGGGATGTGTACTGTGCTTGTGTATTTGTGCGTGCCTTGCTGTGTGGACTTGTTGGCCATGTTGTGTGCTATTGGTTTTGTGTGCGGATGGTTTCTGCGCAGGTACGTTGGCGCCATGGCTTCTGCCGTGTCGATTCTCATCGGCGTTGTTTGCGCTGGCGGGCGGTATATTTGTGGTTTTTCCGCGCTCATGGCGGTGCGATCGTAATTTCACGTGCGGTGTGTCGGCCGTGTGGGCGGGCGGTTTTGTGTTGTCGTGCGTGTTTCCGTCCGTGGCGGGCGGTTTGACTCCGACTCGGACGATGGCGGGCGGTATTTTGTGTGATTTTTCCGCCGATGGCGGTTTTCGGTTTGTGTAATCGTAATGGCGTGGTCGGTGTTCAGGCGGTGTGTGCGGGCGGATTTTTGCCGCTTCCATGCCTGGCGGATTTATTTACGCCGGGTATCGTAATGGGCCCCTAAGTCTTTCATATTATTACTTGCTTTATCTCTTTCACTTTCCCCATATTCTTTTCTCACTACTTTCCATCCCCTCTTTTTTTCTCTCCCTATTTCTCCGTACTCTGGCTCTAACCCTCTACACTATTCTTAATATTTATTCTCTTCTCCTTTTCTATTCCTTACATTATTCCACTATTTTCTCCCAAATCTATTTTGTCTTAAACTTTTGCAAAGTGAGTATTTTTCTATGTTAACACATTTCTCTATCATTATTATGATGATCTCATATATAGTCATTGTCTCATATTTATCCTTCATCTATTTATATTTCATCAACTAATACTATATGCTTTATCAATTTCTTATTTACGTCATTTGCATATTTATTAAATATTACCTTTCTCACATTCCCCTCCCCTCCCCTTTCTGCTCTTTTCTTCTTCTATGCTTTTTCACTATTTATCTATTTATTTTTTTAATTATTTATTTACAATATGCCTATTTATATATTCCATATTTATACGTTTTTATCCATCAACAAATGTCATGTATCCATTATTACCTTTTATCCTTATAGCATTTCTTATGTATTTATTAACAATTTATTACTGCCTCCTTATTCTTGTTCTCTTTATGTATTTTTATTGTAAAGTTCAATAAAAAATTTCAACACAAAAATAAATGTATACATTTATAAAATACATATGGGTTTGAGGGGACTTCACCTTGCTTCTTGTCGCTGTAATGTGAGGCCCCATAGGTGAATAGCAACATTTTCTCTGCAAACAAGTATCTCTCTCCTCCTTTTAAACGAGTCCGCTGGTCTACTGGCCTTGCATTTTTATCATGAGCACCCTCGACAACTCGTGTTCTGGGGCTTTACTTTACCATTGGACCCAAAAGCAAGCACCAAGTACCCCCCTTTATCAAAATCTAGTGGTCTAGAGCTTACTCAAATAGCTGGTTAAGGTGAAGACTCAGCATTCGAACAGTCAATAAATCATTGTCCACCCAGTGGTTTTACTTATAAAAAAAAGTACTTCAAACATGCAATACAATGCTGTAAAATAAAAGTGAGAGTGGACCTGTGAGAAATCTGACCCGGGCATTCCAGGGCATTCAGGAGTTTGTGTTCCCCATGTATGACATCCGGGTCATTTGATTCTGGTATGTTGGAACCCCCGCACTGTGGACATTCAAATTGGGAACCAAGTGCCCATTTTGGCACTTGAATAGCACCACAGTCCAAGCCTTAATCTGTGATGTTTTGTGGGTTAGAAACTCCAGAACTCAGCAATAAATAACACTAAATAAATACATGTCCAGCCAGTGTTTTTTTCTTTAAAAGCAATAAGTACTTTAATACAGTAAAAAAATATACTATGCAGAAATGTGCATATATTTACACAATTGCAGGTGGAATACTCACAGACAGCCTGCAATGTATTAATCTTGTCAGGAGTGTAGAGGGGTCACTCTTTCTCACATCTTGCCCCTCTCCGTTGGAAACAATCGTTCCTTCCCATTCGCACTCGAATGAATCTTGTAAAGTTTAGAAAATCACTGAAAACTTGGTTATTATAGTGGCTCTGAACTATCACTATACCTGGATTCTATCAGTTATGTGTGACGTTGGGATATTTTGTTAGGAGTGAGCTTTGCGCTCTATAAGAACCTATAACATAACATAACAGGTGACCACCAAATGCAATTATAGTCTTGTTATAGCCCCAAGTCTTCTGAGGCACCCTCCAGTCTTTTAAGTCTTCTCGGAACCAAGTCAGCTAAGATTTGTAGTATGATCTGTCCTTCATATTACATGGGGAGCTTGCTGGCTGCTATCTACAACCCTCCATGGACCTGTCAGGCGAGATACTCCAGGTGGTCTCACACTTTCACAGAGTCAGGGAGCAAGTGATCTCTCTCTAGGACACAATACAAAAGGAATCATGTCCACAACGCCTTACCACATGGTGTAGCAGTGGATATGTTTCCTTGAACAGCAACAGGTCTGCTTCAGTTTTTCCTGACAAGCTTCTCATAGCCCTCCTCTTCTGGGAAGCCTTTCCCTCATGCAAGGATACCCTCATCACCCCTTCTCAGTAGTCTTTTGTCTGCTTACCTCAAAGTGATCTCAAAGGAGTTTGTCCTGAAAGGTTGAATAACTTTCAGATTCCTGTTCCTCAAACTGACAAGGGAAGGTGTCAGTCTACGACCGCAGTTATGGAGTTAAAACACCTTTCTCCAATTATCTGGGATTCTAAGCCATGGTCGATGAGGAATAAGGAATCCTTGGAGTTTCTGTATGATAGATATGCCCCGTTTGCAAACAGAGGGTACAGCTCTGGAACTGGTTATGGCATCCCTACCAGGCTGATCATGCCACATAGTTTCACTTTATTGCCAGCAGGAAGAAGGGGAGAGGCTGAGACCTCCCTGTCAGGGAACCCAAATTTAAGATACAAAAGAAGAAAAGCTATCTCTCAACCTGTGGGGGAAAAAGGAGCAGCAAGAAAGCAAGGGCTGGTCCTACACCTCAAATGGACACTTTATTTCTTATCCACCTCATTCTAGAGTCTGGCGCAGATTAAGGAACTACAGGCATGCTTTGGAGGCACCTCATATTTTGCACTGCCATCTAGCAGACTGGCCCCAACCTCCATCTTATAGTTCACTCACACAAATGAGATCCTAAATGGATTCCTATGTTGCAATAGTCAATCACAGCACAAATGCTACAAACTCATCCTGCTACACACACACTGCGTAAAGGTTCTTATGACATCCATGTTCCACATAGGTGAAGTGAAGGACCAGGTTGAATGGGACAGGCAGTGAATTTAAAAATGGAGAGTCCAGTAGACTACCCTCCCTATGCTGACAACAGGTGAAAACAATCAGTTGCTGCCACAGCAGTCAAAACACCATAGCCCAGTAAGCTGAGAATTGTCATACTCAGTAAAGGGGGGTGCAAATGGTGTGCACCTCAGGATCACAGAGCCCAGGTATAGGTCTCATTCCTTGCCACAGTGGGACACTGGCATACAAGTATAGCCATCAGGTGCACTGAGGCCAAAAACATAAAAACTAAATGGCAGATTTCTAAATGAGAAACTCAGGTCAGGGGTGCATGATTTCCTGAGAGATGCAGTGAACATTTTCAATTCTAAAACATCCTTCTTGGAGGAGAAGTGCCACCCTTTGGAGGAGATTGCTTGATAGAAGGAGGTCCCATCAGGCGTGAGGGCCCAAACACAAGGACCACACAATGAACTGACAAGAAAATGTGGCTTTTTGTTTGGAGAATAGCTCTAAAGCCCTATTTATTATAATCCTCATAACATTAAAACACAATTAATTTTTTCATCAAAATTTATTTGCAGTGCAATCTAGATAATACCACCCTGTTAGACCTGGCATCATTGGCATGGTTCTCCACTACCTTTTTGCCTTCAATATTCCCATTTTGCTGACATTGTTTTGCTGCTTTTAGGGCTCTGTGCAGTGTAGCACTGCAAACCAGTGCTAAAGTGGTTGTGTTCTGTCCCTATAACATGGTAGAATTGACTTATACTCAATTGACCTGTTTAATTTGCTTGTAAGTCCCTACTAAAGTAGCACTACATGTGTGCAAGGCCTGTTAATTAAATGCTACTAGTGGTCCTGCAGCACTGATTGTGCCACCTGCTTAAGTAGCCCTTTAAACCTGTCTCAGGTCTGTGTATGCAGTTATAAAACTGCCAGATCAACCTGGCAAAATAAAGCTTTGCTAGGTCCAATCCTTCATTTTTAATACATATATGTCACCCCTAGTGTAGGCCCTAAACAGCCGATATGGCAGGGTTCAGTGTATTTAAAAAGTAGGACATGTACTTTTAAGTTTTACATGTCTTGGAGTGAAAAAATCTTAAATTCGTTTTTAATTACCGCAAGGCCTAACTTCCCCCTTAGGATAACATTGGAGTTTCCTTATTGCACTTAATAAGCTCTAACTCCCAATTGGGAGCAGGGAGACAGGTCAAGTTTGTTTTCTAAAAAACTGTATTTAAAAGCTCTCTGTAATGCTAATGTTAGACTTTTAATCACAATTCTGAAAATGGCAGTTTTAGAAAGTAAACACAACAAGATGATGGATAGATGGGGTGCTGAAACTTTTCAACCACTCTCCCCCAGTCAAGAGATCTGGGTTTAATCCATTGTTCTTTTGCTCACTATGCCACCCCAGTTTAACACCAACCATATGCAAATAAGTCTTGACCCTGCTCCGCATTGGAACAGTCCAGCCCAAACTGTCAGGCCAGGTCCTCCCTGGACCGAAAGCAAGTATCCTGGAATCAGTTTTGGATTACAACCCCTCATCAGCCAGGCTAGCTGGAATCCAGTTGCACAGTGAGCAAGGGACCCACGTCTGGGCATTTCCTTGCCCACTTAGGGGGGACATAGCAAACACAGCAAGATGATGAATGGAGTGCAGAAACCTTTCAACCACTCACCCCCAGTCAATAGATCTGGGATTAATCCATTGTTCTTTTGCTCACTATGCCACCACAGTTTTGACCCAGCCATATACAAATCAGTCTTAACCCTGTTCCTCATGGGAACAGTCCAGCCTGAGGTATCAGACAGCCACCCCTGGACTGGAAACAAGCATCCTAGGACCAGTTTTGGGGTATCATCCCTCATCATGCAGGCTAGCTTGAATCCAGTGGCACAGTGAGCAAGGGGCCCATATTTTGGCATACCCTTAGCCACTTAGGGCAAGCATAGCAAATACAGCAAGATGATGGATGGAATGCTGAAACATTTCAACCACTCACCCCGAGTCAAGAGACCGGGGTTTTATCCATGACTCTTTTGCTCACTATGGCACCCCAGTTTGGACCCAGCCATATGCACATCAGTCTTGACCTGCTCCTCATGGGAAAACTCCATCCCTAACTCCCAGGACAGGTTCTCCCTGTAATGGAAACAAGCATCCTGTGACCAGTTTTGGCTTATCATCCCTCATAATCCAGGTTAGCTTGAATCCAGTGGCACAGCGAGTTAGGACCCATGTCTGTGAATACCCTTGGCCACTTACAGCAAACATAGCAAACACAACAAGATGATGGAT
Organism: Calotriton arnoldi; assembly: GCA_963921515.1. NCBI lineage: Eukaryota > Metazoa > Chordata > Amphibia > Caudata > Salamandridae > Calotriton > Calotriton arnoldi. The sequence goes on along the minus strand of CAWUFW010020241.1, from coordinate 146,374 downwards.
GGAGTGCTGAAACTTTTCAACCATTAACCCCAGTCAAGAGATCTGTGTCTAATCCAGAGTTATTTTTCTCACTATGGCAATGGAGTTTTGACCAAGTCATTTGCAAATGAGTCTTGGTCATGCTCCTCTTGGGAACAATCCATCCAGAACTGCCAGGCCAGGTCATCACTGGACCGGAAACAAGCATCCTGGGACTGGTTTTGGGGTATCATCCCTCATCAACCAGGCCAGCTTAAATCCAGTGGCACAGCGAGCAAGTCTAGACATACCCTTGGCAACTTAGCGCGAACATAGCAGAAACAACAAGATGATGGATGGAGTGTTGAATTTTTTCAACCACTCGCCCCAGTCATGTGATCTGAGTTTAATCCATCGTTCTTTTGATCACTTTGTCACCCCAGTTTGGACCCAGCCATATGCAAATAAGTGTTGACCCAGCTCCTCCAGGATGCTTGTTTCTGGTCCAGGAAGGACCTGGCTTAGCAGGTCAGGCTGGACTGTTCCCATAAGGAGCAGGCTCAAGACTGATTTGCATATGACTGGGTCCAAACTGGGTTGGCACGGTGAGAAAAAAAAACAATGAATTAAACCTAAATCTGTGATTGGGGCAGAAGGTATGCAGTGTTCAACATTCCGCCCATCATCTGTTCTTTTTCCTTTTGTCACCCTAAGTGGGAAGGGTATGCCCAGACATGGGTCCCGTGCTCACTCTGCCACTGGATTCAAGCTAGCCTGGCTGATGAGGGGTGATACCCCAAAACCAGTCCCAGGATGCTTGTTTACAGTCAAGGGAGGAACTGGCTTGGCAGTGTGGGCTGGACTGTTCCCATGAAGAGCAGGGTCAAGATTGATATGCATATGGCTGGGTCCAAACTGGGGTGGCATGATGAGCAAAACAATTATGGATTAAACTCAGATCTGTGACTGGGGTTGAATGCTTGCATTGTTCGGTATTCCATCCTTCATCTGTTCTTTTTACTTTTAGCAAGTTGGCATTTTCTTTTCGTAGCCATTTTGCACCTGCAGCCTGATCCTGGGTAACATGACTATGTGTAGCTGGAAATTGGATCTTTGTGTATTGCTGCCAGACAGTGAGACAAAGGAAAGATAGGTTTTGGCAGGGTGGGCCACTCTGAGTTAACGAGGGGGAGAAGCTGTTACCTGCCACACCTGCAAATCACAAAAGCTCTGCCTGAGCTTTCTCACAAGGGGATTCACAGTGGTTTATTGTGACCAGAAACAAGCTGGTTCCAGGACAGGGAGCTAGGGGATGCCTGACACCTCAAGGGGATAGAAGCCTCTAGAAGCTTCCCCAACTTCAAAGTGGGCACCAGGTATAAATATTGGACCTCAGACCAAACTCTTCAGTACACTTCTTGACCGGTGGACCATCCAGAAAGAAAGACTGCTGTGCTGCTGAAAGGACTGCCACTCTGCTGGACTGCTGCCCTGAAGGACTACTGCTCTTCTGTGATGACCTGCTGCTCTGCTGCCCTCTTGCCTGAGTTAGAAGGACTGGACCTGCTTCTCTAAACCCAGGACACAAGACTGGCTCCATGTGCTTGTTGGCTAGCCTCCTGATCAGAAGCCTCAGGTACATAACAGGCTTCCAACAACCTTGAACCTAGCGCCTGGACTCTGCTTAATCTTTTTGTCCTGCTCTCCCAGGTGGTGCTACTCCAGCCCTAAACCCTTGGAGGTGGGCCTAAAGGTGCTCTGCCAGCCCATGTGTGGACCACGCATCTCCTCCATGACACATCTCTCACAGAAGCACGCATTGACTTTGCTGCTCGACGCATGGCCCTTAGAACATACACATCACCTGCTGCATGGACTTCCCCAATTCAAGGACTTTGCATTGCCATCACAGCCCTTCGGAACTACAGCCTCACAACGCAACTCCATGCAAGGGCATAGTTTCACCCAATATAGCTGACCAGAACGGCAGCTGCGTGACGCATGTCCTCGCCCGGACCTTGCATCAACTCTGCTGCGTGGCACATCCTCCACACAGGACTCCATATCTCTTCGCAACCAGGATTAAGGTGCTGTGTTCAGCTGGCCTAAGTGGTGTTCCTTAACCTGCACTTCATTGTGGTCATCCTGAACTTTTGTGAGTGACTTTCTCCCGGTCCGGCATGACCAGATAACCACAGTTGGCACTTTGTGCTTTTTGACACTATTTTCACCGAAATATTTAAACTTGCACATCTCCGGTTCTACTTATCGGATATTTGGGACTTTGGTCTTGATTTATTTATCACAATTTACTCAATTTTTCTAATTTCATATGTAATTTTTCTTGTATTGTGTTTTCACTTTATTACTGTTACTGTGCTGCATAAATACTTTACACATTTCCTCTAAATTAAGCCTCACTGCTCTCTGTTAAGCTACCAGAGGGTTGAGTACAGGTTGTTTTGTAGTTAGCTTCTGACCAATAATTACACAAGAGAGGGTTAGCGTGTCTTGTGGTGTAATTATTGGTTCTATCCAGGGAGGCTGAGTGTTACCCCTTTCTAGCTCCTCACTCCCTCATGGCTATTTACGTTTGCTTTTGACTTCACCCTGACATGCATTGTGGTTGCTGCTTGAGTAGGGTTTCACCCCCCTCAACCAGTAACCACATTTCTTGCATTGGTGATCAGTGGGGAGGATTAGGACTTGTGTTTGTGCAATGCATTCATGATTTCTTTGTGACACTGAAAATCCCAGAGAAATAATCTGAGACCAATTTGTGTTTTACATTTCTTCTTGATTAACCTCTTTGCTTTTTTCCAAATTCACCCTTACTCTACCTGAATGTTATGTGTCTGCAGCTTCACATTCAAGGATGGAGTTTGAACTGGCCAACATAGATGCCTACACTGTAGCCCAGCTCAAGAAGCAGTGAAAGGAGAGGGGACTTCCAGCCAAGAGCAACACCAGGAAAGTGGAGCTTCAAAAGATGCTGAGGGCATGTGCAGAAGTCTACTCGTCACTGGTCACAGCAACAGAAGGTGATGATGATGTGGAAAGGCAAGTAGAGGACCTAGATACCAATCCTGCGATGCAGCAGTCAGCTGAGGAGGGTGTCTTGTCTCCTGACTTGGAGCTCCCTGTAAGATCAGATAGCTCTCAATTCTGTCCCCGGAGGAAATGGCAGGCAAGAAGGTAAAAAGAGAGTTTAGGCGAGAGATGACCAAACTCAGGACGGAGGAAAAGAAAATGGTCATGGAGGCAGAGCTAATGAAGGCTAAGGCTAAGAGGGCCATTGTGAGGGAAAAGGCTGAGGCTGATAGGGCCTTGGAGGAGAGAAAAATGTTTTTGGCTTATAAACAGAGCAGCATATTTACAACGAAATGGCGCAGCGCAACGCTGCAAGTAATTTAGCTCCACCGCGCCATTTCAAAAACGCAGGGATACGCCGTATTTACAGGAATACGGTGCACCCCTGTGTGATCCCTTGTGCTGTCACTAAAAAAGCTGCCTAGAGCCAGCGCAGGCTCAAGAAGCAATGAAAGGAGAGGGGACTTCCAGCCAACAGAAACACCAGGAAAGTGGAGCTTCAAAAGATGCTGAGGGCATGGGCAGAAGTACACTCGTCACTGTTGCTGAAAGGACTGCCACTCTGCTGGACTGCTGCCCTGAAGGACTGCAGCCGTGCTCTACTGATCTGCTGCTCTGCTGCCCTCTTGCCTGGGTGAGAAGGACTGGACCTGCATTTCTAAACCCAGGACACCAGAGTGACTCCAATGGTTAGATGGCTGGTTTCCTGATCATGAGTCTCAAGGACATAACAGGCTTCCAATAACCTTGAACCCAGTACCTGGATGCTACCATCTGTGAGTCCTGCCCTCCCAAGTGGTGCCACCCTAGTCTTGGACTTTTGGAGGGGGGGTTGAAGGTGCTCTGCCAGTCCATCTGTGAACCCAGAAGAACCAACGCATCTCCTCTGCGGGGCATCTCCCGCAGAACCAGCGCATCACCTTTGCTGCTCAGCCCATCGCCCTCAGAACCGACGCATCATCTGCTACACACCAAGGGCCCTGTCAAAATTAAGGAAACACTGGATTTCTCCACCAGAGAGTAAGATCATTTCTGATGAGGACCTGACAACTATGCCAACGGCCTCCATGTTATGAAAGATGTACCTAGGCAACTAGATCATTACTTGGTTGGGGACTCCATGTTGTCAGAGCTTTTTGAGAGATCAGCCTGGGCATCCAGGTCATAACTTGGTCCACTGGTGCAAGCTAATCAACCATTAAGAATTAGATGCCAAAGTTACCTACCTGTATTCTTACCAAACATGAACCTACTCCACCCAAATACGGCGTAGATTAGACACCCCATCCAACTGACAGTGTTAATGTGTAGTATCCTGTTCATGTGAATGTCCTGCCATTATCTCTCCCCCTGCTCAGCCAGTGTGAATGTGCTGTGTCCTGCATGGAATGTTGGAGTGATGATGCGTATTGGAATATTGGGTGCCTGTGAGGTGAAGTGTGACAGTTGGGTAATGGGCTGAGCAGAAGGCTGGCTGCTCCTGGTGGGGCTGCTACACTAGAACTCTTCTTCTTGTAACTTACTTCAATAAATCTACTTAAACTAAATCTTGCCTGTTTGGACTTCATCATTACTACATATTTTGGCGACGAGTTGGTGACTAACCTACGTGTTACAACTGGACTTCATTGTACCTGGATATCAAAAGAGGACCTAAAGATGAAGCAATCTACAGAGCCTACAGATGCTGGCAACGTAACGTACAGATACCCACAGAAAAGAAAAAAGGCTCACAAGAAACAAAGGAGTTCTACACAGAACAGCAAAGACATTCACAAGAAAGCAAGGAGTACTTCACACACAACCAAATATGTACACAAGAAACCTGCGAAGATGAAGCACTACGCCTCTCAGCCCCACCAGTGTCATCACCATCTGACAGCCCTAGACCAGGCGTGCTGTGCTCATCTAGATTACTTACTTTGGACTGTCATGTTACAAGCACTGATTCTGTCATCAAGCCTACCAACCTACAGCTTGTAAATTCTTTTGGGTCATGCATATGTTTTCCCAGTCGCATACTGCATGACCCTGAGGACATACAGAAACATCGCGGAGCTTGGGAAAACTATGCAGTCAACAAGGATGGAAGAAATGGTCTCTGCCCACAATCTTCCATTGCACATTCCATTAACCACCATTCACCATTCCTTAGTTGATGGTTGAGTTGGTGGGTAAAGCAGGTATTCCCTGGAAAAGCGCATGTGGGCAGGAGGGGTCTGGTTGTCAACGTCGACAAAGAGGTGACCTGATCCTCAGCCTGCACATTTTAATCCATTGCTAGGCCCATCCCCTCAGTTGCCCCCAGCACTGACCATCCATGTAGTGGGGCTTCTGGTGGAAGGGATTCCGTGCCTCCTCCCCTACCCAGAAGATCTCTGGCAGCGTTGTCCAGTTTGTTCCCCTGCCTCCTGCTGCTCCTAATGGCATGGTAAAGACTTTGTTTTTGTTTGGACAGATCAGATCGCGTTATATCATTCCCTGGAATTATTAGGTTTTCTGCATGTGTCAATAGTACTGGGTAACCAAAATATTTAGGCAGTGTCAATCAATCAATCAATCAGGTATTTATAAAGCGCGACTACTCACCCGTAAGTGTCTCAAGACTACACTATTTGCAAATGACATATACATCTCACCTTCGTAAATGAAAAGTAGTGCTGCAGTTAATCAACAGAGAAACACATCACTTAAGTCCAGTCTGCTGATTAAATTAATAGGACCACGGGAAAAGGGGGGCGTATTCCAAAAAGGGCTATGCTGTCATTAAAAAAGTTTAAATTTTTTTTTTTAAAACAAAAAAGCATTATGTAAATAGCAAAATGTAACTTGAGATAGTATAAGTGCCTCATTCATCCTTCCCTTCCTTTACCAAAGGGAAAATAGGTAAAGTCAGGGGCTTATTTACAAGCCCCTTGGTCCGCCGGTACCTCACTTTTTCCCATGGTACCTCACTTTTTCCCATTTTAAAAGTGACGCACCGGCGTCACAAGGTGCTTGTAAATAGGCCCCTCAGTCTCTTCAGAAAAAAATACATAGTTGTCCTTGTTTAAGAAAAAAGTGATAATAGCAAATGTGCATGCTCAACCATTCTTACTCCAGTGATAAATTCGTTCCTCCCTGTATCCATTTTCTTCTACCTGCCGATGGTTGGCTCTAAGAACTTTCTGACCTCAGTGCATATTCTAAATGGCTCTGCGTCTTTGGCTCGCGCGTTCCTCCAGAAGGTTATCTATACATGCAGCCTTTCGGATGTTTGCGCACACTCCTCTGACTTGTTGTCTGACAGGGCCAATCAACACCACTTAATGGCTGTTAATTAGCGTCATTGTCTCCTTATCCCCTCATCTCGCAACACTTGAGCTGCTAATTACATGCATTTACCACTTGTTATCTCCACACCCACTGTCAGGTACCGCTGGAGCCGATCATGCCAATTAAAGAGGAAAGCAGTGCAGATGTAGGGGTAGGGGAGGGGGACATAAACTTGACATATCTGCAGCCACTCAATACAGTCACGCACCAAAATACTCAGGGGATGGTCATTGCATGTTTTGGACTGTTTATGAAAAACCAGTGCTTTAAATCGTTCACAACAGGCAATAGTCATTTTCAGCAACTGATACTGTGATACACATATATTAGATTGTATTTTAAGTAGAGTGGGCATCAGCACCACAAACATAAATATATAAAACATTCTTAAGTAATAATTTACATACTTAGACACAGTTAGGTATGGCGTCACACATTAGGCAAGCAGGCAGCGTACTAGGGCGCCAGCAGGTAGATGCCATCCTCAAAATCCTACTTTGTAATTATATGTTTGACCGGCACACAGTCACCACTCCATCAGTTCAATTGGTTGTCATATTATGTATCCTGTTAAAGGGGAACTTGCCCTTGTCGCTGCTGCAAGTACTTCATAACAGGTGTGTGCAATGTGACCCACAGTTAGTGATTTGTGAACTTCTTTGACATGCTGTGCCAAAGCTAATCCCACAGCACAAGTCCTAAAAATTGAAGTGGGGGGACTAACCAAGTTAGGTAGTAGGCAAGTGACTTCATGGCCTGTAATATCACAGCACGTGACATTGCATGTGGCATCACAGGAAGTGACATCACAACCCATGACCTCACAGGAAGTGACATCACAAGAAGTGACACCAGAGCTTAAGACCTCACACGTATGTTTAGCAGGCCTGTCATGAGTACATTTGAGTTCATTACAACATTTAACAAATGAGATTTTGCCTTCAGAGATGTGCCAAAAAGTGACACAACCCCAATGCAAAATCTGGTCCTCATCTTGTACATTTCTTTTTTTAAACCCTGCCACAAAGAAATTGGCAACAAGGAGAAATGTGGCATTAAATCTGTTCTGCTTATTTGGTTGCAAAGTCTGCATTTTAAAATATCTTATGGGGCTAAGGCACCTGCTCTATAGATCTTTGTGTGCCAACAAAAATCTCATGGAATAATAATAATAGTAAGATAACTCTGGAGGTTAATACACTTGCTGGAGAGATCTTTGTTTTGTCTATCCCCAGTTCTGAATCAAAGTAGCATAGAGGGTTAATATGTAACCTGCAAAGCATATCTTGACACACACAGATGGCAGATTTTTATCTTATGTAGATGGGTAAGTGGGTCACTACTTTTAACACAGAGATCCTTTCATTAATTGCAGTTCATAAATGATAAAACTTCTAATATAGCACAGTGATCAATGAAGGACATATGACTCCTACATCTTTCAACCTTCATTGTTTTATGTAACACACACTGTACATTGATTTACACACATATGATTTACTGTCAATGTATAATGTGTACGTATCATGTAAAGTGCTCCGACACCCTGGATTGGGATGAGTAGACCAATTAAAGAAATAAAACAAAATAGTAATGTTTAAATTGTTATTTGTGTAAATACTGGTACAGACCAACACATTTTATATTCTTACAGTGCATGCATGTGTCTTATATATAGGGACTGAACAAAGTAAAAAGCATGCCTCTGTTAAGTACCTGTGAAGGAATAACAAGCTGTGAGCCTTTGTTTCCCCATCCATTGCATTTGCAGCGAGTTGTGAGGTTCCAGATAGCTCCTAGCCAGGATACTCAATCAAAAGGAGGCCTGATGGCCCCTTAACGTCAGCCTTTGTTATGGGCTTACCTGGAATTTAAAACATCAAATCCCCTTGCCACCCGCACGTTGCTGTTCACTGCTATTCAGAATGAAAGCAGACAACATGCAGGCCCTGCTGAATGTGTTCCAGTGTCTGAAAATTACCAAGGCGAGTTCAGCATATTTCTGTATGTGGCAATTTCTTGACAGGGAAGACGGGGTCCATCCTGTGAAGACAGTGGGTAGAAGCCGTCTACCCACGTGTGCCCGTGTACCCGTGACTTGTGCCCCGGATAATCTTACTGTGAATTTGCCATTTCACGCAAACCGTTCCTTCATAAACTGGACTAAAAGAGAGAATTGCAAGCAAGAAGTTTAAGGCTCTCTGGGGACTGCTGCAAAATGAGCAGCCCACACATGAGACGTGGGAAACTGCGTGCGCTGAGCTATGTGCAGCTAATATATAAAAGGCACGCAATGATAAAAGGGATCAGGTACATTACAATCTGAATCGACTTGCATTTGATAGGCGTATTATTCAGTGGAGTAGGAAGTCAACAAAGTTATCATTAACAGGAATGGTTTTATGCTTAGTAATATATGGCCTTTTCCTGCTATCCCTGTTGTTACCAGAATAAGTAATAATAATATATTTATTGCATGCAGTTAATTAAAACCATTACAATTTTGTGCTAAAATCATCAATTTGTCAAAAACAATGAACGGATAAAAAAAGGAGAACATGTCCCTTTTGCGAAGTTCAACATTCATCAGCATTAATCAGCATTGATCAGTATGCAAATTATTTCTCAATTTTGACCATCTTTTGTCCTATAGCTAAAATCATGTGCGAGACACTAGTATATACCAAATATTGCTGATCCTCTGCTTCGTGGCTGGGATCATGGGCGAAAAATGCATTACGACTATACAATGTGACGCTCATTGTAGGTGGTCATCAGATTTCATTACAGCAATTGTATGCAAGAAGTGTAAATGTGCGTGAATCCTCAACTGCATAGCTAAAATCATGTGCAAGGTACAAATGTAAACTAGGTATTACAAGACCTCAAATTCCTGTCCGATATCATGTACTATGTGAGCTGTAAAACAAATTAATTTCAAGATGTTAACAGTCATCTATTTCATGGTTAAAAGCCATGTGCAAATAGCAGGTGTACTTATCACTATGCTGCTAAAACAACACTCATGTAAACGCTATGTGTTTGAATTTAATAATAATGAACTAACTTTCTGCAGAAATCTGGCTGCCCTGCATGAGGACTGTAGCGAATAGCTATTCAGTAGTAGCATTATGGCCGGTCGACATGATCTAGCTTGAAAAGAGCGGAATACATGAAGTAAATAATGCCGCCTCAAATTGTTTACAGCTGAGCAAATACACACTAGGTGAATGAAAGACTCTTCAGCCTGGCCACAAAGTCTGCAAAGCATAGTTGGCCACGATTGTTTCCATGTTGGGACCTGGTCTTTTGAGATGAAAGCTCCCAACCGGGTCAAAAGTAGCTGATGCTGGATTGATGGAGTTATGTGCTGGACGAGATACGGCTGAGGCGATCGAATCTCGTATGAAGATAAGACCATCCAGCCATGTTTTTTCTTCGATAGAGCAGCTTTATCCATTATCCAAGCCTTTTGTTTTGCTGCGTTGTTGGCTATTTTTTTTAATGCATTAAAACTATAGTCGGTGTCCCAGGCGTCGTGCATGTCAAGCGTTGTTAATGCTTGTTCGAGTACGGTGTGCCAGGCTTTTCTTCCTTTAGGTTGGTTCTTCATTTCAGTCCAACAATACCCCAACAAGGAATCCTCTTGTGCTGCTTTTAATTTCCAGCACATTTTTATTATTGCCGCTTGTCTGACTGGATGTTGGTTTGATAACCCGAACTCTAAGCGAACTTGAGCTTGAGACGTAAACTGCGGAATCCAGAAGATTTGTTTAAATAGGCCTGATTACTGGAGATTCAGGAAGTTGGCATCTTGGCCTTTAAATAGTGCGGAGCCATAAGTAAGAGTTGGGAGGAACTTGGCAACAATTACTTTTAATAGATGAAAATTTGATGGACACTTTAATTTCAGTTTTAACATATTTAATGCGAATCGTAGTTTGTTTGCTTGAGCTTTTCTAGTGTTTAAGTGTTCTTTAAGTGTGAACCTTGTGTCGACCACTACTCCCAGGTATTTGTAGAAGGAACTCTGCTCTATTCTGTTTCCTGCTGCATACCACTGGTATTTTTTTCTGTTGGGCACTGTGTTTACTGAAAAACACATAACCTTGGTTTTGTTATAGTTGAGAGACAAACCAAGCTCCTTGGTGTATTCCACCAGCTTTGTGAGGCCCACTGGCGTCTGACTGCATAGAATGATGTCGTCTGCCTACTGCAAACTTCTTATTTTGCAGTGAGCAATCTTTGGGGGTCACTTTGAACTTCTGATAGCCTCTTGTCTAGGTCTGCGGTGAAGATGTTAAAAAGACTAGGAGCCAGCACACATCCCTGCTTTAGATCGATATGCGTAGGGATCCTTGCTGTGGTACTTTCTCCGTTACCCAGTTTTATCTGAACCCAAGTGGATTTGTACAAATTAACGATGGCCCGTAGTAGTAGTGGTGGAATGCCCCGTTTTGCCATTTTTTGCCACAGGAGTTCTCTGGGTACCATGTCGAACGCTGCTTTTAGGTCGACAAAGCAGGTGTACAGTTTGGTGGATTTTCGTTTGGCTTTTTCAACAAGGAGGTTCAAGGCCAGAAGGTTACACATCGTATTTGTACCAGGTCTAAAGCCTGTCTGTGTGACTGGAATGATCTTACTAGAAGTGACCCATTCTTCCAGAGCTCTCAGGAGATTTGACGCATATAGTTTAGCTTCTACATCGATTAAGGCAATTAGCCTAAAATTCACCGGATCCGACCTGGCACCCGCTTTGAATATCGGGTGCAGAACGCTACCTCTCCAGGACGCTGGTATGCTGTTTGTTTGAAAGGCGTTGTTGAATAACGGAGTCAAAAATTCTGCCCAAAACGATTTGTCTTGTTTAATAAGCCCATTTGGTAAGCCGTTTAGGCCTGGGGCTCTGCTGGATCTGAGTTTTTTTATGACCATTTCGACCTGGTTAGTTCGGATCCAGTTTTCCTCAAGCACATTTTCTGATTTGTCCTTTCTTGGTTGATGCACTGCATTATGATCTGTATTCTTAACTTGATAATTGATGTTTTCGTCCATATTATTTTTGGTTAAATGGGCTATCCAGTCTGCCTCTAGAATATTTGCGTTATGTTGACGGAAAGATCCATTTACTATGTTATTTATTTCCGCCCAGAATTTTTTGTTATTATTTGATTTACTTATTTCCAGTAGTTTTAACCAAATTTCGGTTTGTTGTGTTTTCTTTACCATCCAAACTTCTTTTTTATAATTCTGCCTTAACTGATGTATTTGTTTCTTTTCCCCTTCGCTCGTTGTTAGGGCATTTCCACGTAGTTTTCTCATTTCTCGGTTGAATGCCCTTTTTTTCACCGCTAAGGAACCTAAAGGCTCTGTTGTTTTTGTCCTTTGGTTACTTCCATGGAGTCTGTTCTGTGATGGAAATTTGGAAATCAGCATCGTGATCATATTGTCCCAAGTTACCCATGGCTGTGTCAAGTTTTGTTCTTGCATAATCGACGGTGAATTTTTTAGGTATTTAATTTTTTCACCAGCGTTTTTGCCATTCCACGCAAGCCTTTTTAGATTGTACGGGCTCGGGACTTCGGACAGATCATTACTTTCTGCTGCTCTTGACGTCTAAATAGGAAAGTCGATTAACTGAGGGCTGTGATCACTCTCTAGTCTATGAGTTATTTGATAACTAGAGATCATTTGTAATAGCTCAATGTCCACTATTGTATAGTCTAGGACAGAGTGTGTCTGCTTAGATATTCTGGTTGGTTTCGCTGGTTGGTCTTGCGGGAAGCGACCGTTTAAAGTTATCATCCCTGTATCGGCTAATATTGAAGCGCAGAGTTGGCCATGGCGATCTTTTTTACGATAATTTGTAATTACTGGGGGAATCATTTTACCTTTGAATTTAATTTGTTGTTTATTTTGTGCCTGGTCCACTTGAAAAAAGAACATATTAAAGTCGCCAGACAGCACAATACCTGCCAGCGGAAAAGTTGATTGCTGTGATTTGATCAACGCTTTGAGGGTCATGATTTTCTCCTGTTTTGCTTTTGATGCTGGGTGAATGTATACGTTACATATAATTAAAAGCTTTTCCTCATTGTTATGTTGCAAACCATTGAGTGGATCTTGCGATAGTTTCATTTTTATGCATTGGATCCAGGTTTGTCCTAGCTCAATCAATTTGTAGGACCATGGTATGCTTGTGCTAAGGTGGATTGATAGACCACCAGATGGTCTGCCTGATGCTTTACCTTTAGTGGCATTTTGCTGAAATTCTTTAAAACCGTTAATCGGCGTGGGTGCCATGGTGCAGGTTTCCTGAAATAGGAAAATGTCAAATTTTTTAAAAAAAGTTTGCAAATCTACCTCGTCTGCCTTTCTGCCAAAGCCGTTAATATTCCAAGAGCACAGTTGTAAGTTACTTTTTCATGCCTTGTTTTCGTTTATCTCCGTGCCCCGAGTGGTCGAAAAAAGAACTTTTCGGACTTGACTGGCTGCTTCTGGTGCAACTTGATGGATGATGCGTAGGTTTGACCAGCCCTCCTGGGTAATTACTGTGGGTCCTACTGCCCTACGGAGTAATCCGCTGTCCATTGCTGATCTTAACTCGGCTGTTAGGCTTAGAGGGCCAGGGTATCGTTCTATTTCTGTTGTTCTTATTTCAATTCCCCATTTGGCAAAGAAATATCTGTGACTCCAAACTTCTGTTGTGATTTTTGGATCACTCCAAGTTACGACCGTCATTTCTCTCCCTTTTACGTTTAGGAATATTTTGAATTGGATGCTTACAATGTGGTTTGTATTTAGATGTTTTAGTGTTTCAATGGAATTTGCAAGCTTTAATATTGCACTACGATTAAGAATGTCGTGGTTTCCTCTTGAAATGTAATGTGGAATCAATTTTAACGTTACTAGACCTTCTGGGCAAGTTTGTCCTTCATTGCTTTGCGGACGATCAGCTCTATGGCGATGTAGACTTGCAGAAATTCCACTGAGTATGGTTTCTCCTGACGGTATATTCCCCTCAGTTGAAATTTGGAGGCAAGTTGTTTTTATCATGACAGGATTGATCTTATCTGCTTTTGTTTTTTGAAGTTTGACTTGGTCTCCTGATGATGGGGAGTGATCTATCTGAATTGCCAAACCGTGCCTGGGTTTTGGCGGTTGCTGCAACTCTACCACAGTTTTGCTGATTTGGGCTTTTAATTGTTTGGGGAAGTATTGGGATATACTTTGTTGTTGTACCCGTGGAATTTGCAGTAATTTGCCATCTTTATTTTGATCTTTGATAGAAGGGAATGATTGCCAGAGGTCTTTGTGATTGGTTGTCTGCGTTGTTGTTGGGTCTAATGGAGGAATATTCATTCCATGATTATCGGATTGGTGTCTGAATTCAGATGACTTTTCAGTATAATGCTTATTTGCCTTGTTTTCCACAAGCCCGTTTCCGGGGGTTGTTTCGTGTGGATTCGTCTGGTGGCCACTTGAAGCGGATCGTTCTTGGGCCTGTTTTTGGAAAATCTGTGCTATAGCTTGGCATCTCTTTTGCTTGTTTTGCCTTGACTTTCTCAGTCTCTTGCGTTCCTGTTTTGTTAGTGGATTACTGGGGTTTTGTTGCTGTGGTTTTGATGCTGCTACATCAGGTGCTAGGTCATCACAAGGGTGGTTGTTTTGATGATTACTTCGTATTGACGTGTTATTTGATGTTTCTGTCTGCGTATCTGAGTTTGAATCTCTTAGGGTGCCATCCGTTTCCTCCGTGCTTTCTAAGGTGCCTGTAGGAAATATGGGTTCTGTTGGGTCACAGCTGTTTTAGTAGGGATGCTATCAACAGGTGTGACAATATCCGTTGTTTTTTTTACTTCTGCCAGTATGTCTGTCAGAATCACCGAGATGGACTTTAGTTGATGCATGGTGCTTGAACATTGGCACTCATGATACGTTGTGTGAGGGTCTTTCTGCACCCGCTCAATTATGGAATTTAATGCTTGAATTTTTCTTTCTATGCCAGAAACATGTAGCGTGAGAGCTTGCAAGAGATCTACTTGCAACTCTAGTTTTTCTGAATGTTGGAATAATGCTGATGAAATGGTTTCCATTATATTAATAAATGGGGACCATAACGGAGCTTGAAGGAGTGAAAGATGGTCTGTCTGATTGGCGTCCAGTCGCTGGCTAAAGTGGGTATCATCTCCTGGTTTGATCATAGTGTTATCCTTAGGGTCTCCTATCGGGCTTGTGCTTGGTGAATAATGGGACCAGACCCCGATCGAGACTTTATTGGTTGATCTAGTCTTGAGTGAACTATGAGTCCAGTCCCTGGTCGTGTCTTTATTGGTGAGAGTATGGTATTATAATCATAATCATAGAGGAGCCCTGTTAATGGTTGTTCATTTGGGGTGAAAAGAGGAGTTTCTGCCATCTGGACTTCGTATTTTGGCCCGAATGAACTTATTAGGCATTCCTGAGTTTCTGAAGCTGGTTTGGGCAGAGCCGCTGATTGTCCCCCCAAAATGTTTTCGTCTCTCTTGCCCATACAGTCCCCACTGGCTTTGGAAGAAACGCGTGCCTGTCTTTCACCAGATTTGGCCCCAAGGGTACAAGGGAGTGCCCCAAGACTTGCAGACCGCCAGCGCCACTTTTATTGGGACTCATTTGTGATTTTTGTGGTGCTTCACTTGCGTTTATCTGAGCTGTCACGATTACTTGGTTGCCAGTTATTTTCAACGTCGTTGGAGTGCTACAGCTATCTTCCAATGGAATGTTAATCTGTGCTCTCACCATGTTGGGTGTGGTTGTGGATCCAGCTAAGGACCACATTTTTGTAGTTGGATCCTGAGGTCTAGTTGTTCTTGCCTGAACTTGGAAACTTGGGGAAATTAGAAAGTCCGTAATTTTTGAGTTCCTTCCTGCTGGCTTTTTTATTGGCGTTGATAACACTGTTGGTAATAATGTTGGCGACGCTATTGATGGTAATTCCAGATTTATTTCCAATTGCGTCGCTTCTGTAGGTAAAACAGGGGCTCTTTTGCTGGTTCTCCTGCTATTTTGGCAAGCTTTTTTCTTTGGCTTGACCTCGGTTCTAATTCTCCCAGATCTCATATCTTGGGGCTAGCCTAGAGGCTCCTTTTTACCTCACTTTTGTACTTCCTTTGCTTCTTTTACTTCCTTTATTTTCCTTTGCTTCCTTTACTTTACTTCTTACTTACTTCTTAATTAGTAGTGTGGCACTTGTGGCAAATGTTCTTTAATTGCCCAGTGGCTGGGCAACAACACCCGGTCCTAAGTTTCCATAAAGAAGTACTGCGTGAAGGTGGTAGTAAAGGTGGGAGGGGAGTTGGGTGAGTTTGTGGGGAGAAAAACGCAGAGAGCGTGCTCCAAGCACAGTCCAAGGGTGAGCAGAAGCAGGAGCAGGGCACTCAAGCAAACCGCAAGCCGCACCCAACCTAGTTGGGCTGCTTCCGCGGTCTGCTGGGCTCAACACTCAGCGGCCGCCACTAAAAGGCGGCCTTGCTCTCTGCTCTGCACACCTCTCTGCTCCACTCACCTTTGTTATGGTGACTGTGATGGCTGTGATGACTGTCAGGGTCCGGGTCTCAAATCCCAAAATTTCCTAAAATTTCCTCCGGTGCACCAATTACTCTGGTCCAGCGGCGCAGTGCGGAGCGATGTAATGAAGTGCACGCTCGCCTCACCCCCCCACCTCCCGTCAGACGAGGAGGGCTGCGTGGGGGATGGGGGCGTTTTGCAGGGGAGCTCGCTGCCGGCTACCGGCTACGCTCGTGGATCCCCCCTGTGTTGCGGCTGCTAGCAGGAGCCGGGAGCCGTAAGCTGTGAATCGGCCCAAAAAAAAAACACACCGCAGATTATCCCGGGAACCGGCCAAAAACCCACTGCGGATTATCTCACTCCTCGCTCCGCTCTGCCGCCGTACATCGGTGTGTGCTCTGATCCAGAACCGGAAGCTAATTCCACTCAGTCTGCCAGAATAAGTGTTCTGCCCTGTCTTATGTGCCACACTAGCTGGTGCTCCTCCTAGCTTAAAGAATGCATTATTGACCACCAGGACTAGATTGATAATGTTAATATTACGGAGATGTTTGAAGAAGGCTAAAAAGTAACTATCTCTTGGTCAACATCGTTCTTGGGTGGGGAATGTGCGTGACAACCTACTTGAGAGCTCCATGGAAGCTATATAGAGTGAGCAAGCCACCTTTAAACATGTTTGGAGGATTAGTCTTGTATAGCTCATCTGACCTTCCACTGTGGCTGAGGCCCATCCTGAACTGACCCCTTGTAACACATTACTCTGTGTAATGCGTAAAGCCTGCTTGGAGTTGTTTCAGTTGAGAAGCATGAGGTTTCATTCTATTCTGTTCCTAGAGAGATTGTATGCCTCCACCTATAATATATGAATACCTGTGAGGGGGATGTCAGTAGGGCCCCCTCCCCAGCCCATTTAGGGCTCTAGGAACCCTATCCTCGGGCTGGATACATGTTAAAGAAGAAAGGGGAATGCAGCCCCCCTCCACATGCTGTTTTCGGCCCCAGGGACCTCATCCCCTGGGGCCTTAAGTATGTTTTAAGGCGAGAGGGCTGTGCGGCCCCCCTCCCCGAGCCTTAAAAAGGTCCTGGGACCCCATCCCTGGGGCCGGTTCACTTGCTGTGTCCTGGGGAGCCCATCCCTGGGACACTGTAGTTTCCCATGCGTTTGTCCCATATGGTGGGACATTATCAAATCTCCTGCCAAACAGGAGCAAACACAAAGGGGCATATTTACTAGAAAATGTCGGAGCGAGGAGCTGCACCAAATCTGGCAGTGCAGTGCTCCGACATTTTCAAAATACAGGGATGTGCCACATTTACTACAATACAGCGCACCCCTGCGTTTTCTCCAGTGCTGATGCTTAAATTAGCTGCCTACAGGCACCTGTGCACCATTAGCTAAAATATTGCTAAATCTTGTTTGTGTTTTTTAAAAATGGGGAAAAAGTGCTGCAGAAGAAAGTGTCTGGTCTTTCCCCTGCAAATGGTATCTACAAAGGGTTTGTGGTGCTGAAATCATCATCTTCCCAGCTTTCAGGGACAAGCAGAATTTTGTCAGAAAACCAAACTTTTTATACAGTTTTGACATTTTACTTGGAAATAGCCTATTTTTGCTATTTTTTGTGCTTTCAACCTCCTTTCAGTTAGTGGTAGAAATGGGTGTGAAAGCAATAATGGATCCCGGAAAACTATACATTTCTAAAAAGTAGACACAATTCTGAATTCAGCAAGGGGTCATTTGTGTAGATCCTTCAAGGTTTTTTTCATAGAAACTAACAGTTGAAAATTAGAAAAATAGAAAACGAGTTGAGAAAAACAGCCATTTGTGCCAATGTTTTCACCTGTAACTGTATGACAGATGTTTGAAAGCAATATACCGTTACATCTGCTGGACCCTTCTGGTTGTGGGGATATATAGGACTTGTAGGTTCACCAAGAACCCGAGGAACCCAGAGCCAATAACTGAGCAGCGTCTTGCAGTGGTTTTTCATTGTGTACCGGGTATATAGCAATTAATTTGGTAAAATATAAAGAGTGAAAAATAGGTATCAAAGACACCCATGTATTTCTGAAATGGGAACAAAATATAGAGTTTAGAAACAGTAGCTATTTACACATCTCCGAAATTGTGGTTACCCATACTGGCCTGTGAATTGTTGGACATTTTTCAAAGTGACTTCTTTCTTACACATTGTCTTACATTAGGAAGGCAGACATGCATAGAAAGTCAATAGGTAATAACAGTTGCTCTACAAAAAAGTTCCCCTAAGTCTCCCAATAAAAATGGTACCTCACGTGTGTGGGTTGGCCTAGTGCCCGCGACAGGAAATGGCCCAAAACGCAACGTGGACACGCCACATTTTTACAGTGAAAAAAGACCCTTTTTTTGCACAGTGGGATCACCGTGCCAGCACAAATGTCCTACCACATAGCGTTCCCCTCAGTCTCCCGAGTAAAATAATACCTCACTTGTGTGGCTGTCCAATGCAGAATTGACTAAAAACGTATTTTAAAAGAAATGTAACGCTTAGAATTTGCTGTGCTATACCCTTAATCCCTATGTTTTTGGCTCTTCCCGGTCACAGGCCCTTGGCCCACCCACACAAGTGAGGTATCATTTTACTCGGGAGACTGAGGGGAATGCTGGGTGGTAGGACATTTGTGACAGCATGGTGATCCAACACAAAAATGTGTGGAAAAAGTGATTTCTTTCAGCTAAATTTGAGGTTTGCAGGGGATTCTGGGTAGGAAAATGTTGGGGGATCCATGCAAGCCATACCTCCCTGGACTCCCCAGGGTGTCTAGTTTTCAGAAATGTTTGGGTTTGGTAGGTTTCCCTGGATGGTCGCTGACTTCCGGTCACGTGGGAAGTCTGCTAGAGAGAGCAGTACGCTGAGCGAGGAAGCGAGGAGTGGAGAGCGGACAACTGCGAGCTGGAGGCGCGGCGGTCTGCGGCGGAGGAGGCTGAGGTGCCGGCTGAAACTAAGCACCAGGTGTTGGGGGTGGCCTGGATTGCAGAAGTAAGCAGAAGTAAGCAGAGGTAGGCATGGAAAGCGAGGGCGCGGCCGCCTTTAGCGGGGGCCGCAGAGTGAGAGCCCAAGCAAGCCCGCGGATGCGGCCCAACTAGGTTGGGTGCGGCTTGCAGTGCTCCCTGTGTGCCCTGCTCTCAGGTCTCTCTGCCTCCTGCCTCCGGGTCATCGGCCCCTGTTCTCGTCCTCGCCTCCGTGGCTTCCAGTGGCCATGGAAACACAGCTACAGCCACAACTACCGCTGGCAAGCCTCACCAAGCCTCACCTCGCATACCCTCTTGCCGTCTCCAGGGCTCTAAGGCTCGGATTGAGCCCAGCTGGCTGCTGTTGCCATCACGGTCCTTGCCCCTGGTCTTGCCACTGTCTGCAGTCTGCAGTGTGCCGCAGAGCTAGGACTGTCCACAACGACCATAACCACACACTCACTCACAAAACTGCAGCCACAGCCGCATCTCCTCGCTAGACGCGTCCCGTCCCGTCTTCGGCGGGGGTCAGCCTCAGCCTATCTCTGCAGCGTGCTGCCGATATCACCACCAATATCACCGCCACGCAACGCAACGACTAGTGACCGCTGTCAGGACACAGGCCCCTTGGCTGGCTCCCCCTAGGATACCAAAGGAAACCAGAGATACTACAGGATACCCCCAGAGACAGCCCTAGAGAGCAGAGGCAGAAGAGCCAAAGGGGGGGGGGGGAAGACCTGAAAGGCAGAAGTTAAAAGCTAAAAGAATGAAAGGCTTACAAAAGCTCAGAAAAGGCAAAAGCAAGAGGTTACAGAGCTCAAAGAGGGAATCCGCTAGAGCAAGGACAAAAGCCAAGACAAGACAAAGACAAAGACAGGGCCTAGGTTCCGAGAGCACAGGGAAACACTGAGGGAATACAGAAGGGCAAAAGTAAAATACAAAATTACAAGGAAACAAAGACAAAAGACAAAAGAAAAAAGGCAAAGGGAGCAAACGGGAATACAGAAGGGCAAAAGGAAAACACAAAGTTACAAGGAAACAAAGACAAAAGACAAAAGAAAAAAGGCAAAGGGAGCAAAAGGAACAAAGGGAAAGAAAGAAAAGAAACATAAAAGGTCAAGAGCTACCAAGATAAAGGGACAAAGGGACAAAGGGGTAAAAGGTGAAACCCTTTCCAGGCTGTAGACGAGGTGTTCAGGTGTGAGGGGACTAGAGCTATGGACGAGAAAAATTCGGAATCGCTGGGAGGGGCTCTGTTAAGCTCCGTTAAGACTAATACTAGCCACCAACAAAGTACCGTCCACTGATCACTGTCAACTGCCACACATAATAAAAGTAAGGTAGCTATAACAGCACCTACCGTCATGAGGTCAGGGAAGTCAAGGGACCAGTCGGGACTTGTCAATTCCAACAAAAGAACGAGGAGGGTAAATAAGAAGGCTCTTATGAAGGATAGTGAAGACAACCAGGGGACGAAGGAGGAAAAAGAGG
Organism: Calotriton arnoldi; assembly: GCA_963921515.1. Classification (NCBI taxonomy): domain Eukaryota; kingdom Metazoa; phylum Chordata; class Amphibia; order Caudata; family Salamandridae; genus Calotriton; species Calotriton arnoldi. The sequence goes on along the minus strand of CAWUFW010020241.1, from coordinate 125,985 downwards.
AGGAGGGGGAAGCCCTCCTGATCTCGCCTCTATTCACTAGCCCACAAACTTTACCAAACATCAGGACGAAAGGGGCAACAAGTGTGTCCACCCCGAACAAGCCTGGCTACCAACCCAAAATCTACACAAAGTTCTCGTTCGTAAAAGACGCTGGGCCAGCCCTGTGTCTAAACAGCAATAACGTAAGCAATCTACCAACTCAGCTGCAACCAAGCAAGTTACATTACCCAAGCCAGAAGCTGCGGAAAGTGACTAACGGAGAGCCAATCGGAGCTGGAGACGGGGAAAACTGTGTGGCTGGAGTAGCCCACACAAGCAAAGAAGATTCAAGCAAGGGAACCGATGAAATTGTTCCGACGAGCCCAAAGATGGAGGAGCGGGCGGACCCCATACAAAATGATAGCTGGAGCGGGAGTAAGAATGAGGGTCAAGATCACGTCACAAACCTTGTATCCGCAACAAAAAAAGAAGGGAAGGGAAGCCCTCCCAGGCCTTCAAAAGATGAGCATCTGGACGAAGGGCACCGAACATGTATGAGCAACAAGGGACAAGAGACACAAGCATCCAGCCCGCCTTGGAATTGCATCATGCCAAACAGGGGAGACACAATATCCATAGGACTCCCACAGCCCGATAATCCATCGCCAGAAGTAGAACCCGTGCCAGGAAACCACATCTCGCCGCCAATACTCAAAAGCATGTCTGGGCAACAAGAGAGCAGCAGAGGGAAGAGTGAACCCAACAAAGTGATCAATATGGCAGAGGCAAAGTCACCAAACACACTCCAACCCATAATGCAAGAACGGCCCACATCTCAAACCTATGATCAACAGCACAAATAACTTGTACCAAGTCGCACACCTGGCCAATCACATACATTGGGGCCAGTCACTACATCATCTCAGGTCATGGAACCAGAATCCTCCTACCTCACACCAGAGGAGTGGGAAGAACTGGTAGCTTCCTACACCGCAGCGCCTCAAGATGAACCAGTAGGAATAAACATAAGCGCCCCTAAGTCCAACTTTGGCAAGGAAAAATCACAAGTAAAAGAAGACATTTGGACCTCTCTGCTGCATACTATGCAAATGTCCGTAAATGCCATCCAATATCAATCGGACAAGATGGATCTCCAACTGTCTGTCCTCAATTCACTCTCAATCTTCGTCGCTCACATCGACGACAAGCTAGCAGAGCTTAATAATCTGGTCAGAAGGGCGCAAGCAGAGACACGACTCATACAGACCGACTGTACCTGCATAACAATCGTGGATAAGCTGGCAACACTTCCAATGGCAATGGATAACCTTCTCTCTGAAATAAAGGAGGCTGTAAAAAACAAATCAATAAGCGGACATGTTCAAATGAGAAATGAAGCATTGCCGATACTGGAAGTAGGAACTCAGGGAGCGACTCAGGCGACTCCAAAGGCGACGCAAGAAGCAAAGCAGCACAGGGAGGCCACGGTCTCAATGAAGCCAGGACCAAATAACACCTCACTGAACCCAGGACGCCAACTGCCACCAGATAGCATCACAACATCACCTGGAAAATCACCGCAAAAAATGGACCTGGCGGGAAGCATTCGACCTACAAAACAGAGGAGAAAGCTCAGACAAGCGAAGAGGCAGACACGGATCAAGAGCTAAGAAAAACTCCGACCCAGGAAGAGAGGCTATAAACCAAAAGATGTACCCCTATCAACAAAAATATATCATCAGCGCCGCCCATAAAAACGAACCTGGAAGCCAGTGTGGGGAGCCACAAGGGGCCACAATAGCAGCAAGTACTACCAGCCCAGAGACAGCCCAGGTAAAGGAAATGGGCTCCGAGGGACAGAGATCATCGACGGAGGATTCCCATGGATCAGGGGACGAACTAATCATTATGCAGAGCCGACCAACCCATGAGAACGGGCCCATGAGAACGGAGTACAAATCCAAGGGAACGGTAGATATATTAAACAGGGGTAATATCTTATGCTTACTAAGCTCCATCAACAGCTTAGAAAATGTAAAGTCCAGTGATCTGGAGTCAGTCGAATTCATTGAATCATCAGAGCACCCAGGAACAGAAGCAACAAAAACAGTATGGGCAACTGCTGAATTAGCCGAAAAGGTGCTAAAAGAGCAAGCCAAGTTCAACACCTGGGGCATAAAGCTTCGGCCACTCTCCAAATCCAGATACCCTGACCCCCTAATAATTGATAGAGAACATCGAAAAGAGCACGGACAGGCCCACCCGATCTCACAACTATCCTCTGTGCTGCGAGGCGCCCGCAGTAATACCCCTGAGAGCTCAGACCCCAGAGAGCTGCACAACAAGAGATTAATTACAACGAAAAGCTCAAACTCTCAAGACTGAAGCTGGCTTTCTAGGACCATAAACATTAAAACCGAAAATCTGTGACAAATTAAGCACAGTGGCACGAACAACATAAACACCCTTAACCTGTGCTCATGGAACATCAACGGTTTAGGAGACAAGCTCACTGACCTGGAACTACAAAAATATCTGCAAGGATTTGACATCATTGCACTCCAAGAAACGTGGTCCGACTCCCCGCCAGCACTCCAGGGATACAACCTGCATTTCCTTCCTGCTACAAAGAGTGCAATATTTGGCCATAGGAAGGGCGGCCTCGCTACATACAGCTCCATACGGAGCATCTACGCAGTAGCGCCCGAACCATACAAGCTAGCTCCCCCAAATGCAATGCAAGCTTCACGAATCTCCACCCAGGAGCTGGATAAAAAGGAGGACATAATCATGATAAATCTCTACTTACACCCGTGAGAAAAAAACAGAGGAAGTCAGCAGCTGAAAGAAGAGCTCGTAAAAATACTAAGGGCCGAGAAATCAAATAGCCTGATTATTAGCGGGGACTTCAACCTAAATATGCTCGGCAATTCAATCATAGACATCAACCGCGAGGAGGACCCATTTGTATGGGAAATAAGCTCCCAAGATAACACCTCTGGAGGTAGACACTCGAAAACAGCACAGAGTCTTTTATCAACATTGGAAGAGCTGGGCTTTCGAGCACTCAATGGCAGATTCCCAGCTCTACAATAGACTTCACATTCTTCTCGTGCGGTTTGTACCAAAGGCAAGGGACTTCCACATTGGCCCACTAGATCACAGTGACCACCTGCCTCAGGAAGTCACGATTGAGGCTTCCTCAATATTACACCTACCGTTAGCTAATGCACACAGCGTAGAATACACCGCTAACGAGAGACGGATAAAATGTAGAACGGACGATCCAAAAAGTCTCCTCTCTCATGCAAAGCAGGCACTGGGTGAAGCACAAGCAGCTGAACCAGGCATAATTGAGAGTTGGGAGGCGTTTACAAAAACTATACGAAATAACACCGGAACAAAAAAGGGAAATCTTCGATCCAAAGGAATGGCCCAAGCTCTGAAGCACATGAAATATCCAAACTTCAGAAACAACGTCCAACTAAAAAAGTTAAAAGTCTTGATAAAAGTCTTGATAAATCGAGCTCTGCGGAGACTGAGGAAAGAACCTGCTGCCCCACAGGAGCTTAGACAGCTAAAGGATGATCGTAGAAAGCTGACATGGCGACTCAAAAAAGAAGCAGACGAGACTCTATGTGCTAAACTTCTTCACGACGCCAAAACCAACAACAGCTCACAGTTCTGGCAAAGGATCAACAATCTGACCAACGAAGGGTGTCAGGGCATCGAATCTCACATCACAGTAGAGGCCTGGATAACTTTCCTCGACTCACATTTCAACAAAGTTCAAGAAATTCGACCTGGGACAAACAATCTTTTGTATGACCCGGAAGCCCGATTACTGTATGCCAATGAAAACCAAGCAGCGGAACAGGAAATTCCAATCATGGATGCACAAATCTGCAGCAGAATCGCAAACGGGAGACGCGAGGGCGCGCCAGGTCCCAACGGGATCCCCCCCATATTATTTAAACAAGAGCCGGAATTCTGGGCCTCTATACTTAAACCAATGTTTGAAAAAATCTTGCAATCATCAACAATGCCATCATCTTGGAGGGGTGCAATTATTTCCCCAATTTACAAAAAAGGAAACAGGAATGATCTAAGAAGCTACCGGCTAGTAGCCTTACTTGACAATGAGGCTAAATATTTTGCAGGCCTATTACTTCAGGAATTAACATCATGGGCTGCAGACGTTACAGCAATTCCACTTAATCAAACTGGCTTCTGCAAAAATATGGGGCCGACAACTAACATTCTAGCCCTTTCTTTAATGATAGACGCCGCACTCGCAATAAAACAACCATTATACCTGTACTTTATCGATTACAGCTCTGCTTTTGATCATGTTAACAGAAACCTTTTGTGGCAAAAATTAAAAAAGCTGAATATGCCACTGCCGCTTTTAAACCAACTAATTCTCTTGCATAGTGATACCTGGGTGCAAGTAAAACTAGGCGCAGGGGAATATTTATCAAGGAAGATCCCAACAAGCACAGGGGTAACACAAGGCTGCGTGCTTGCACCTACACTTTTTAATCTCTTTATGGCAGAGCTATCAGCCTTGCTGAATGAAAGTAATTCGCACGCACCCAAGTTAGGGGACTTCCAGATATCCAACCTATTTTATGCTGACGACTTGGTGCTTATCAGTCGGACCCCCGTAGGCCTACAGCGTCTGCTGGACATCACGTCGCGATACTTGGAAACCAACATGCTTAGCATCAACCAAGAAAAAACCAAAGTTATGTGTTAACATCCACAAAACAAAAACAACAAACAACTGGTACTTGGCATCACGCAAGCTGGAGACCGTACTTGAATATAAACACCTGGGGGCTATCATCGGTAATAAAGGCAACTACAAGCCCCAGTGCGAGGCCATAAAAAGGAGAGGGACAATGACAGCAGTGGCATTAAGGAATCTAAAAAACAAGATCACTGGCCCAAGCTTCCTCCCTCTAACAAGGGTGATTCAGGCAAAATTAATCTCGTCCATCACCTACGGCAGTGAAGCTATGAGAGGGAGGGACGCGCATACATTAGACGGCACTGTAGCAAGAGCACTTCGAATGATCTTTGGCTTACCGGGATACACATCCCCTGCACAAATGAGGCTAGAATTTGGGCTATCCAGAGAAGAGCTGGCACGCAAAGGAACATTTATCAAAAGCTGGCACAAAATCAGAAGGGGAGAACCGGAAACGCTAAACGCCCTTCTGTGGAAAGAACTATAAGCCAAAGAGGCCTGCCCTGCCAGACTTTATCTGGAGGCCGCTCTTAACCAGCTGGGGCTACGGCAACTTTGGGAACAACCAGGGACCCTTGCAAGTTTCAAGAAAGTAGTAAACAACATAGTAAAGAAAGAATCTCTCTTGCAAGACAAAGCCTCCCTGGCAGAGCGTGCACATGGCTGGCTCACCATACAATCTTACATTAAACCCTCGCCCCAAGCATATCTTCACACAAGCTTTTCCAAAAATATGAAAGAAAAGTTCTCGAAATTCCGTTTAGGGCTGCTGCCCTCCGCAAACCACTTGCCGCCGTGGCTACGCCCTTCAATGCCAGCAGCTTGCCGACTCTGTGGGGAGGGAGAAGAGAACATAGTACACCTCATCACCGTATGTAGGGAACTACTACAGGAACGCAGGACACTCCTGAGACCGCTTTTCAACAAAAAACACATATGGTCCTGCAGGCAAGCGGTGCTGGCAAGCTTCCTCGGCGACGATGTCCAACTGAGCTGCCGCTTGGTAAAATTTATCGTAGCCACGGAGGTCCACCTCAACAGACAGAAAGAAGGTCTAGCAGATAACAGGGTTCTAGATGCTATGCAGAATCTAGCACCATGACCCTTACCGAGAAGGTCCTCGCTCGCACCATCAGCGCACAAAGGAGCTTAGCGCCGGCAATCTCTGCACATCCTGCCCCTCATGAGGCAAAAGTAATCTGGAGGGAATGAGGGTCCAGCTTGGAAGTCGGTCCCTAATGTCAATCTACGGAACAAGGACTTAAAGCCGAAGAGACTGCGGCAAAGATCTTATAAACAAGCGAGCTGGGCTCAATCGCTACCCCGAAACTATAGCCTTCTGAACAATCAGCTCTGCGTATCCTTTTTAATGGACTCTTAGGGAATCATCCGCTCTACTGTTTTTTTGTTGTTTTTTTTTGTCTTACAGGCTTTAATTATTTGCTGAACTGGAATGACGAATAAGATAGCGCAAGGTCACGTGGTGGGCCAACCCCTGATGACCTGTTCTTGCTCTTAATGCTGCTCCTGCACTAAGCACTTTCCCCGGTATATCTGCACATTGTCACCGGCTACACTTAATGCTGCTCTTGCACTAAGCACCTTTCCCTGTATTCCTGTACACTGTTAAGGCTGTCCGAACTACACCGCTGTCAAGCATACGATTAAGAGGTTGATTGGCCAGGCCATGTTGTCAATCACAGGCCTGCAATAGCTGCCAGTCATCATTCTCAACTTACTTTTTACTTAAACTGTCATTAACCTAAGCTTGATAAATATTTGCACACTAAATATATCATGTACTTCCCGGTAGCTATCAGGTACGAATTTCAACTGGCACCCGGATTTTACTGATTATAGATCTTGAGGCACTTCTGTGCATACAGACCCCGCTATTTGCTCCTAAGGTCAGCTCAACATTGTATGCACCGCATCTAAGCATATAGGCTTGGAATAACAAAACTGTCCGCCTAATGCTTTCTCGGCTGCCCGATCTAGGCCTCAAGTCGCTCGCGCACATGGCACTTAACTTTCTTGCTTTCCGCAGGCCTAAGATACCCAGCTGCGTGTTTTGCACTTACAGATGGGGACTGGGACAGTGCCCAGGTTAATTTTATGCCCAAAAATCATTAGCCGTATTTTAATAGATTTTATTTCTTGTATTTAATAGCATCTCTTTCTCTTTTTATCCTGGAATAGCCATAATGGCAATATGTTAAGACATGGGCTTTTACTATGAAATTGTGTAAACTGACGGATGTTTGTAATGGTTTTTATTAACTGTACAATAAAAAGTTTACCTTACCTTACCTTAGATAGCCGCCGAGCCCAGGGCCAAAAACCGAGGTGCCCCTCCTTGAAAAACCAGGTTGTTTTGTCATAGGTAATTTTGATGTTTCCACAATACGTTTTGGGCCCTTGCCTGTCACGGGTACTTGGCCCACCCACACGAGTGAGGTACCATTTTTATAGAGAGACCTGGAAGAATGCTGGGTGGTAGGAAATTTGTGTCAGCCCGGTGATCCCACAACTTTACCACACAGAAATTTTAGAAAAAGTAGATTTTTTTCCAGCTAAATTTTAGGTTTGCAGGGGATTCTGGTTAGGAAAACGTTGGGGGATCCACGCAAGCCATACTTCCCTAGACTCCCCAGGGTGTCTATTTTTTAGAAATGTGTGGGTTTGGTAGGTTTCCCTAGATTGCCACCAAGTCTGGGGCCAAAAACCCAGATGCCTCCCCTTGCAAAACCAGGTCGTTTTGGGGTAGGTAATTTTGATGTCTCCACAGTACGTTTTGGGCCCTTGCCTGTCGCGGGTACTTGGCCTACCCACGCAAGTGAGGTACCATTTTTATCGGGAGAGATGGGGAAACGCTGGGTGGTAGGAAATTTGTGTCAGCCCGGTGACCCCACAACTTTCCAACACAGAAATTGGAGAAAAATGTGATTTTGTCAACTAAATTTGAGGTTTGCAGAGGATTCTGGGTAGGAAAACGTTAGGGGGTCCACGTAAGCCATACCTCCCTGGACTCCCCGGGTGTCAAGTTTTCAGAAATGTGTGGGTTTGGTAGGTTTCTCTAGATGCCCGCCAAACCCGGGGCCAAAAACCCAGGTGATCCCGCTTGCAAAACCAGGTCGTTTTGTGATAGGTAATTTTGATGTCTCCACAGTACGTTTTGGGGTGTTTACTGTCATAGGCACTAGGCTTACCCACACGAGTGAGGTACCATTTTTATCAGGAAACTGGGGGGAATGCTGGGTGGTAGGAAATTTGTAGCGGTCCGGTGATCCTACAACTTTCCCACACAGAAAAGTGAGGAAAACGTGATTTTTTTTAGCTAAATTTGAGGTTTACAGGGGATGCTGGGTAGGAAAATATTGGGAGATCCACGCACGCCGCACTGTCCTGGACTCCTCTAGGTGTCTAGTTTTCAGAAATGTCTGGGTTTGGTAAGTCTCCTTGATGGCTGCTGAGCCCAGGACTAAAAACGCAGGTGACACCCTTGAAAAACCAGGTCATTTTGTGATAGATATGTGGACACCTGTGTTTTTGGTCCCAGGCTTGCAGATATCTAGGGAACCTAAATAGCCCAGACATTTCTAAAAACAAGACACCCGTGGGAGTCCAGGGAGGTATGGAATATCTGTGTGGGAACGTGGTGGGATCACTGCACGGCACAAATTTTATACCATTCAGCGTTCCTCTCAGTCTCCCGATAAAAATGATTTCTTACTTGTGGATGGGCCAAGTGCCTATGACATGAAAGGGCCAAAAACGTGTAGAGATTGAGGGGGGCCCAAGGCGGGTCCAGAAGGGCAATTTGTTTATATGTTTTTAGGCTGACACTACTTTGGGCACCCACACAAGTGATGTATCATGTTTCTCACCAGACCAAGGGAAACGATGGGTGGTAGGAAATTTGTGCCTGCACGGTAATCCTACAATTTACCCACACAAATGTGAGGAAAATGTGACTTTGTAAGTAAATTGGAGGTTTGCAGGGGATTCTAGGTAAGAAAACGCTACGGGATCCATGCAAGCCACAGCGCCAGCCAAGAGTCAGAAAACGCACACCACCATCCATGCACACCACCAGCCAAGCGCCATCCATGCACACCACCAGCCAAGCACCATCAACGCACACCGCCAGCCAAGCATCATTCACACACTCTGCCAGCCAAGCGCCATCCACACATTCCGACAGGCAAGCGCCATCCATGCACACCATCAGCCAAGCGCCGGTCCACGTACACTGCCAGCCAAGTGCCACTCCGTACACACCACCAGGCAAGCGCCAATCTACACACATCATCATCAAGCACGAGTCCACACACACCATTAACCAAGTGCAAGCCCACACACACCGCCAGGAAAATACCAGCCAAAGGTCAGTACACGCAGACCGTCAGCCAAACTCCAGTTCACACACACACACAAACTCTCCCTGGTTTCTAGAGGTTTTCAGGCCCCCGCTTGGGGGAAGATGAGACAATAAATTATACTGAAACAACCAAAATGTGTGCCTAAAAAAAGGGGAGTGACCCGTGCCTATGGGGCTTCTCCCTGACATGCCCAGAAACATATCACTGGTTCCTGGAGGGGCAGATAAGGGGCTATTGCCCGATCTGCTTTTCCGGTGGGGGGCAGAAAGACCTTTTTGGGTGTGGGGGCATTAGCATGCCCATTCTGGGCAGCCACCACCCCTACGTATAAAAAAGCCCAACATAATCTTTAGTGCCTAGTGGGGTTTCTGCCCCCCGGGGGGTAGATCAGGGGCTATTGCCCTGATCTGGCTCCCGGGAGTGCAGAAATACTGTGGAATTCTGGGTAGGGGTCAGGTGGGGGCAATGCCATGCCCATTTTGGGCAGCCCCCACCCCTACAGGAGTAAAAAGAAAAAAAATCCCTAGTGTGCTTTCTGCCCCTGGGGGGCAGATTGGGTGCTATTTTCCCATCTGCCTTCCAGGGGGGCAGACAGACTAGAATTTGGGGGTGGGGGTGGGGCATTAGCATACCCATTTTGGGCAGCCCCTACTGGTGTAAAAAGAAAAAAAAATCCCTGGTGCCTAATGTGCTTTCTGCTCCCCAGAGGGATCCGAATGGGGGCTATTGCCCCCATCTGCCTCCCAGGGGGGGCAGAAAGTCTGTGGAATTTGGGAAGGGGGTGCGGGTGGGGGCATTGTCATGCCCATTTTGGGCAGCCCCCACCCCTACAAGTGTAAAAACAAAAATATCCATGGTGCCTAGTGTGCTTTCTGCCCCCCCGGGGCAGAAAGACTGTGGAATTGGGGGGGTGCATTGGCATGCCCATTTTTGGCAGACCCCACCCCTACAGGTGTAAAAAAAAATCCCTGGGGCCTAGTGTGCTTTCTGCCCCCCGGGGGCAGATTGGGGGCTATTGCCCCCATCTGCCTCCCATGGGGGCAGAAAGACTGGAATTTGGGGAGGGGGTGGGGGCATTGGCATGCCCATTTTGGGCAGCCCCCACCCCTATAAGCGTTAAAAAAAACCCTGGTTGCTAGTGTGCTTTCTGCCCTCCCGGGGGTCCAGAAAGACTGTCTGTGCCCAAAGTAATGGGGGGAGCAAAAGCCCTTGCCCTGGTGCCTAGTTGATGGATCCCTGCTTTGGGATCGCCCTCCTGAGGTGCTCGTCAAGCAGAGACCTACTAAGGAGGGGTACTATTGGAAAGGGGAGCTTCTCCCCTTTCCAATGATGCCTCTCCCGTCTGCCTCGGTGCTCAGGGGGCTGAGATAGCCCCCTAAGCACTGAGGCAGTGAAACTGAAACTGAGTTTCAGTTTCTCTGAAATGACGTCAGCGCGACGTGCGCGCTGACGGTCATGTCGGAGAAATAATCAAAACACCATCGGGAGCAGGGGAAGCTCTTCCCCAGCTCCCGAGGATGTTTTGACAAAAAGGGAATCCCTCTGGTGCCTGCACCAGAGGAATTTCCTGTGCCATATGCGTGGATGGCCGGGAGCCGTCTGACGCACATGAGCACTGGTGGTCAGATGGCTCCCGGCCGTCCGACGCACTGAAAGGGTTAATACCGTGCATTTCTGATCTCCATATATTTCAGAAAAGTGAGATCAAGTCAGAAATGGAAATATATTTTTTTTTCGTTAACCCTTTCCCATCTGATTTCTTTTTTTTTTTAAATATATTTTTATTTTATTTTGCGTCAACTGTAAAACATTGACATAACTGCAACAACAATATTGCATGTAGACCATATACATCCACCTGGTAATTCCCACTTCTGGTGAGCAGCGGAGGGATGCAAATTAAAGAACAGACATAGTTACATTTTTGACCCCAGTACATACCACGGCAGGGCGGCATCCCGCGATTCATTCCCATTCCCCCTCTCCAGGGTTCTGCAGGTTTCTATTTGGGCCGATATCCCGGTCGCAGTGGATTAGGTATCTCCGGCGCTCAGGCTTAGACCGTAGTGTCTCATCCAAATACCCCATATTTTCTTAAAATTTTTGGGGCAACCTCTGCTTTTGTATGTCACCCTCTCTGCTGCCATGTACAGATCCATGTCCACTTTCCATTCTTGTAAAGTGGGGACTTCTTGTGCACTCCAGTGATGTGCAATATCTCGCTTGGCCACCACCAGGCCCAGTGCGCTAAAAAGGAGTTGGGGTCGGGGAGCATCTACATCATCTGGGATCCCTAGCAGGATGAATTTGGGGTCTAGTGGGAGGGAGACTCCCTGTTTTGCGTTCAACTCAGCGATTATTGTCTGCCAATCGCCCCAATATGTGTACACCCCCAGGTCTCCCTCCCATGCCCCCCTCAGTTTTCCCAGAGTGTCAGGCATATTATTGTTTAGCGTTTTATAAGTGGTAGAGACTGCCTTCGTCCTTAGTTCCTCCTGAAGTAGTCTCCCTTCTAGTGGTGCGAACTCAGGGAGTTCAGAGGCCTCTATTCCTTCTGCGCTCCAAGCATTGCGCAGCTGGGCGTATTTAAAAATTTGGGAGCCATGGAGTTGGAATTCGGCCTGTAATGCCGAAAAAGGTTTGAGATTGCCTTTGGCCATGATATCTCCCACCGTGGAGATCCCAAGCAGGTCCCAGGTTTCGAATCCCTGGAGCTTATTCAATTCTTTAAACCAATTTCCCTTCCATAGAGGTGTGGACCTGGTTATTTTGTGTGCCCAGCCCAGCGTCTTGTTGGCTCTATTCCACACCTCTATGGTGACTCTAGTTGCGGGGAGTAATCTGTGGAGTCCCTTACCCCCATATAGATAGTGTGCAAGTGTTTCCCCTTTGCAGTCTGTAGGTGGGGTGGTCCAGTCATTTATAGGGGTGAGGTGAGCTGCCCAGTAGTAAGCCTCTATGTCTGGAAGCGCGAGTCCCCCATTGTATGGATTATGTTGTAGTGATTTTAGCACAATTCTAGGGTGGCCTTATAGCCAGAGGAGTGTGTGAAGTTCAGAATCGATTTCCCTAAATATTGATCGAGGGAGGGGGTGATATGTGATCTGTAGCACATATAGGAATTGGGGTAGTGAAATCATTTTGGACATTGCTATTCGGCCCATTATGGTGAGTGGCAATTCTCTCAATCAATCCGCATCCTGCTTAAAGTTTGATAGGACCCGATGTATATTATGCCTGCAATATGTTATAGGGTTAGGGGTGAGAAAAATCCCAAGATACTGTATCCCTCCGTAGCAATACATAGGTCACCGGATGTCGGTGGCCAGTCCATACCTTGCATTGGGCTGTATAGTATGTACTTATGATAATTGATTTTTGCCCCGAGAACCGGCCATATTCCTCAATGATAGAGAACACAGTGGGGATCGTAGTTGTGATGTTCGTAATAAACAGAAGGATGTTGTCCGCATATAGCGAAATTCTTTCGACTTCCCGGTCGACCGGTGTAGTCCAGAAGCCCGCTACCTTCGGGTGGAGTCTGATTATGCAGGCTAGGGGTTCTATCACCAATGTGAATAGCAGAGGGGACAAGGGACATCCCTGTCTGGTCCCGCAGGAATTTGGAAACGTAAGTGAAAGCCTACCATTGACCCTCACTGCTGCCCTTGGTGCGTGTACAAAAGTGCCACCCACTTCCTAAACTTCGGGCTGAAGCCAAATTTGACGAGGGCGGCCTCCAGAAAAGGCCAGTGCACAGCGTCGAAGGCCTTCTCGGCCTCGAGCGCCAGAAAGGCATGCAGGGTAGTATGGTTCTTGACAGCCATCACCCAGTTATGGGCTCTTCAGAGGTTCCACCGAGTTGCCCGGCCTGGCATAAAGCCAGATTGGTCGCAGTGAATGAGGGTCGGTACGACTTTCAGTAGCCGCGCGCACTGCTAGTATTTTTGCTAGGATTTTAACCTCCATGTTCAGGAGGGAGATTGGGCGGTATGAGTCGCATTTGTCCCTGGGTTTGCCCTTCTTATGGATGACCACTATTGTGGCAGTGCGTAGATCAGCTGGGAGAATCCCCTCTCTGTAGGCATCCCTATATAGAACCAGGAGGTGGGGGTGAGGAGATTGTTGCAATTTTTCAAAAATTCAGTGGGGAGTCCGTTCGGTCCATTTACCGTGTCTTAGCCTATTTATTGTGTCCCCAACCTCTGACAGTGTTATATCTTCCTCTAGCGTCTGGACATCATCTTTGTCTAGCCTAGGGGTATTGGTATCTGATAAAGGTGGGCGAAGTTGGCGGAGTACCACTATCAGAGTTAAACAAAATCTCAGTGAAACTCCGCTCCATAACTCCGTTCCATCTCATCCCAATTAATAAAACAGAAACCTTACATACATTTGGTAAAACAAGTAACTCTATCTTTACATGCCAAAATGCATATAGTAATCTCACAAAAGTGAAAATAAAAATATAGTAAGCAGTGAGAGAGGTGATGATTTTGGGGTCCTCCCTAATCTAGGGAGGGAACCAAGCAGATGCATTGAACACAAAAAGCACATCATGCTGAACGATTTGGTGGTGGTCCCATCCTCCTAGGACCACCCCAAGCACAGTTATGGGCAAAAATACAATCCCAACCAAAGGCCCTGCAAAGCATTATGGGACAAGATTCTAGAGTGCAGTGAATATTATAGTATCTAATATCAAAACATTCCTCAAGCGGCAGCCCGGCTCAGCTGAGAGCTAATACTATAATATTCACTGCACTCTAGAATCTCGCCCCATAATGCTTTGCTGGGCCTTTGGTTAGCATTGTAGTTTAGCCCATAACTTTGCTTGGGGTGGTCCTAGGAGGATGGGACCACCACCGAATCGTTCAGCATGATATGCTCTTTGTGTTCAAGGCATCTGCTTGGCCCTCCCCCTAGGTTAGGGGGGACCCCAAAATCATCCCCTCTCTCATTGCCTGATATTTTTCAAAGCTCACTTTTGTGAATTGGTTATATGCTTTTTAGCATATAAAGGTAAAGTTGTTTTATCAAAGGGTTGTGGGTGCAGTAGCTAACTCCTCTACGTGGAGGTAGTTAGCAAATCTCCAGAACTTCCGCTAGCGGAGTGCAGTTCATTGCCCACGGTTAGTATCTGCAAGGTATTTGTTTATTTCGTCGGTGGTACTAATGGGCATATTCACAAGGAGCCATCGCCGAATTAACGGCACTTTATTGCAGCCAAAGTCGTGATAAATTTACCCCCCCATTCACAAGCCGGTGTTAACAGCCCACAGCACCAGTTTACCCACGATAGCAGCCGCAAAAAACATCGCCACAGAGGACCCCCGCAAATATCGCTAATGAGATGCAGAGTAGGCGTTCCCGTGACAAAAGTCGAGACAACATCACACCTCAACATTCTCAACGACCAGCCACATCAGCGATAAAAACACAAAACAGGTGATAAGGCGTGTTAGCACCAGGAAATCTACACCTGCTCTGACCTGGTGTAAAGTCGGACGGCAGCCAGCACAACAAAAGGGAGCACAGCCCAGGGCCACATCCAAAGGGCCACAGATGCCATGGAGCCACTCATCATGGGGCCCGGACACGCAAGAGGGCCACAACCCAACCGCCACCACCCCAGGACCCCAACCCATACCCGGAACACCCCCCCCAGGACCACTCCCAGCCCGGACTAAGAAATTGCACACCAACACCACGAATCCCAAAACAAACATTTTGCCTGATGTCGCACAAGCCGGAAAATAAACATACATGCGTTGCCAGAAAATGGAGAATCAGTCATACAGCAATGCAATCACCAACACAAAACACCATACAAACAAAAGCAGAAACAACCCTTAGGATGAGTCCTAGCTGCTCCCCACTGGACAATCCATAGCACACAGCCTGGAAGACCAAATCCAAGAGAAGAAGGTGTGCCATGCGCCCAACAAAGGAAAGAGAGGGAGAGAGAGAGCAAGGGAGAGAGACGGAGTGAGATAGCACAAGCAGCGCAAGGCCGCTCGGGCACCTGGCTCCACATGCCAACATGTGTGTGTGCATCGCCATCTATACACCATGAGCCCAAGGCTGTGTCCCAATCTCAGCGCCAAAGCCACATCAAATTCCGAAAACGCAAGTAGCAGTCAGACAAACATCAGGGATGAAAGCACCATTGTCCCAATGCAGAAGGCGGGAGGACACCTGCACCCCTGACCTTGGTCCAGAACGTGCCTGGAACACCCTGATAGAGATGCAATGGCAGATGGGGACGACTCCCACACCACGCATTCCGCAAATGAACCACCCGACTCATCCACAGCCCACACACAGAAGCCCCTGCCTGTGGTACCCCCGCATGGGATGCCCTTGACACTCACGGAAACAGCAACCCATTACCCACAATGTTGCACACACATACGAATCATTGCTCAGAGCTGTGGCATATCCTCCACACAACTGCTGCAGTCCAGAAGAGTGCCTGTTCACGAGACGCACCAACGCAATGGCAGGCCATACCGGGCACATGCACAACCGCCATCACGTGGAACAGTACCGTGCAAGTATGCTGCATTTACTGGGCGCACTGCCACTGGCAGTGCTGCGGATCAGTTACAGGCTCAGCTTCCGCATTGCCCACGTCACCTGCGTCCAGCCCTGGTTCCACTGCCGAACATGCACATTCGAGTGTCCTATGGATGTCTGCCTATCCAACACAACTGTTGATGAATTGGACTATGACTTGTGTCTGCGCCCCCTGTTGGATCACGAACAGGAGTGTAACCGAGACAGCCGTGCATGGGATGCCTTGACATACTGCGTATGTATTGGTAGTTGTGCATTGGAGATTGCACAATTTCTCGTGTGCAGTGACCACATCGAGGCGCTCCCCTATTGGGCTGTGTTGCGGATCGGTGAGACGGCGTGGGCTGAGCACACCTGCCCGGACCACCTAATGGATTGGCTCACCCTGGTGTTCCTTGAACACGACAACAACGTGCTATTGGAAGACATTGCACATGAAGCTGCACGGGCATTCATGGACGAGTAACTACGTTCCTGCAGCCACATCCGATTGCCAGCCACAGCACATGGCCCAACAACTTGTTGCATCGTGTGGATTGCTCACATACCCCACCACAACAGAGGACACGTCTGCCTTTGGTCGGGCTCTGGATGCATGTGCGTGGAATAACACGTGTGTACACACACCTGTGCAAGCTGACGCAGGTCCATGGTCGGAGCAACACAGCGTCGTCTGGCAACGTTGCCAATTTGGACACACTGCTGGGTGAGAGCACACACATGGCAATGTAGCACGACATGTGGACCTGTCGGACCCTCACACCTGATCACTGTCGGCAGAGCAGACAATCGGCGCACCCCGGAGGCAGTGCACCATGCAGACCCCACGTGCAGTGAGTCGTGCCCCCTCACACGGGGCAATGGGCAGACGCCAAACAACACATGACTCATCAAGCAAGGCAAGGTGGGCTGTGAGCATTGCCATCCGTGATGGATGTTGTCCATTTCAGCCCCAACATTATCTGTACCTAGACATGTACCCATGCTGCGTGTAAGTGTCTTAAGCATGTCCCTGCCTGTTGTGGCCGTTGCCTCGTCCGTACTGACACGCACATGCCAATAAAGCCTATACCACTCCACTGGTGTCTAACTGTGAGGTGTGTTGTTTAGATTGTCCACTCGTGTGCCACAATGAGCATCGTACCAACACAGTGAGGAACTGACTGACGCATGTGCAATGGGGGTGTGTCCCTTTGGCAAGCTCCACCTCTGTGAGCCAGACATTGTTTTTGGATAGGTGCTGGACGACATGTGCACTTACATGACTCCAGCTATGTGTGTATGGTGTCCAACCTCTGACCATGTGGAACAATGTCATACATCACAACAGAATGTGTCCACACAGATGTGTGTAAGTCGGTATGCGACGTGAAGTTCTGCTGTCAGACGTGGTGTGGGATACCACTCCTGGCCTGCCACCGTTTTGGTCACTCCTACACATGGCCCTATTCAACACATGGACGTGTGCCTAGGTTGGGGTGTTGTGAGATTGCTGTTGATGTGCAATGGGGACACAGCTAGTACTCACCTTCACAGTCATCCAATTGGCCATGTGTCTCAGGGATACACATGCGCATAGATGTCAGTTTCCAGGGTGTACCTTCATGTGCAATCATCGTCCCCACATCCAGCCATACTTCCATACGTGAGTGAACATAGTGATGACACATCCGTGTGATTTAGAATGTTTAATTCACATTCAGGTGATTGACGGAGCTGTACGTGGCCATCCAATCCCACATCACATGGAAGCCCAGTGGTGGGCCAACCAGAGTCCTTTGGGGATTGCACAGTGATTGGGAAGAGGGAGAGTGCAGTCCGCAGCAGGATTGCTGTGTGATTGGCCAGCGGTGAAGAAATGGCAGTCCGTGTCGGGGTCCGGGTGAATGTCGCAGGGTGTTCCGGAGGTCAGTAGGAGGTATTTCCCAGGGCATGATGCATAGGTCATGACCAGGCAGGGACAGGCCATATGGTGGTGATGGATGCTACTGCCTCCTTCCTCACACAGTAGTTCCCATCCCCTTCTCACTCCCCTGATACGGGTTCTGTGTCCGGTGTGTCCTGTATGTGTGGTGGGGTGATGGCTGCATCGCTGTGTGCCCCTGACACATCAGACTGTGTAGGTGATGGGGCAGCATCACAGTGTGCCACGGACACATCAGGGGTCGGAGCTGTGTGTGTCGATGTTCCTGCTGCAGTCATCTGGGAATGGCTCAGTGTCAGCAATGGCAAGTTGTAGTACTGCAGGGCGTTGCTGTTCCCAGCCACTACTCGCTGGTGTCCAGCCGTGCAGACATACTTCCAGCCTGCATCTGCTCCATGGTCCCCATTGCCCTCCGCATCTGTGCCAACTCTGTGCTGTCATGGCTGGTGCCTGTCTGACCAGACAGTTCTTGTATTAGACTCATGGCACCAGCGAGGTTAGCCAAGGTCTGTGGCGGAGCATGGTGCATACAGGGAGTGTCCGATAGGGACTGTACGTGGTCCCTGATGGGACTCAGACACCCACGTATGGTATCGAGTATGGCTGCCACGAGCTCGAAACCCACACGCAGCTGATGAGCCAACTCCACCTGGCAACCCAACACACGCCGTTGGAATTCCATGTATTGGTCGGGGGTCCTGGGAGACAGCCGTGGTGGTGTGTGTTTCCTGCTGTGTGGTCTGTGCAGGTGGTGGGGTCACCTCGAGGCAGCTGGCCTGGCCTGCTCCTGGGGGTGGGGTGCAGAGGCTGTCCAGCATCCGTTGGAGGGTGTCTTGACATATGTGCAGGTTGTCCTCTTCATCATCAATGGTGGGATGTGTGGTGTGCTCTGCAGGGGTGTTGTTTGACCCTCTGCAATGTAAAGGGGAGATGCAGGTTAACAGAGTTTCACATGTATGGTGATGATTTGCGGATGTTTACATTCAGACTGCATGCCAATGTACATTGTGACTGTTTGGGGGGAGCTGGCTGTTTGATGGCAGTCAGTGTGTTTTTCGACTACATGACAGATGTGTGGTAGTACCCGTACATTATCATCACACAGTGTCAGGCAATGCCAGATGTGAGTGGACAGTTACTACGCACGAGCAGAACCTGTAGTGAGCTCTGTCCTGTGGTGTTGCACTTTGTACCATATTGCCTTCATTGCTGATGTTCTGTGATTGCTATGTGTGTGTGCTGCATTGTGGGAGAGTTGCCCCTGCAGCTCTGATTTCGTGTAGCCTTCTCCCTTTGAGGCGGGGTGCCTTTGAATTGTGTGCTCTTCTGAGCCTGATTTGCTTTTGACTTGGGTCATGTGTGCTCCCGGACTGTTTTTGTGGCCTGGTGCATTGTTCGTCTGCTGCGCGTATTGTAAGGCATGGGTTGTGGGTGCACGTGGACACGTCAGAGTGTGACCTGCTCCTTTACGGATGTGATCCGCACTTGGCTACCTCCATGTCGCTTCGTGGGCCATGTCTTTTTTTTGGGGCAGCTGCCATGCTATCGGACATGCAGTGTTACTTGCATAGTCAGTGTGGGTCACGGAGCCGCTGCTTTGCTGGATTCAGCACATATGCACGGGTTGGTTGTGATATTGGTGATAGGGGGGGCCCTCTGTGCACATTGTGGATGGGGGCCTACTTGGCGTTTCTATGTGTGCTGCAGTGTGCCAAGGCAATCAGGGACATGTTCCACGGTCATTGTGGGTGTGCTGTGTGCTGCGCGTAATTGTGCATGTGTGCCATTGTGCCCATCTCCCCCCGTCCCCCCCGTCCCTAGTGGTTACTCACCCTGTTGCTGTTGGGTCAGGTCGTATCGTGCTGTGTCCAGGCCACCCAATCCTGCCACCGTCTCCTCACTGCTGACTGTGGCCACCATTTGCTCCAGCTCATCCAGCTCCTCCTGTGTCGCAGGACTCCCACCTCCAGTCCCGTTGCTGCCTCCCTGTTGGCAGCAAGCTTATGTTTGGTCTGACTTTTCAGATCATGCCAGCGCCTCTTGACCTCCTCCAGTGACCTCCTGGACACTCCGACTGCATTGACGTTGGTGACGATGGTCTGCCATATTTCGGTTTGGGTTGCCAGTGCCGCAGAGGTGCCGAACAGTTGTTGATGGTGTTCGGTCACCCCCGTGAAGATGATCTGGTCTTCCTGCGGACTGTACCCGGTCTTCCTCTTCCTCTTGTCCTTGCCCTTCCCCGAAAGCGGGGTTCCTGGATGGTCCTCCGTAGGGCTTGTGGTGTTCGGCTTGTCCTCTGCACTCGGTCCGGGTGCATCCATGTTGCTACGCAGTTTGGATTGTTTTTGGGCTTTTTTTTCTTTCTTTTATGGTGATTTTTCCCGCCGGACGCGTGGGATTTACAGGCCTGTGGCTGGTGTTCGCTGATTTCTGTACCGCGATTGTCCTCATCGCATGATTTCTCGCGTTTCGCATTTTTTTGGCGTGGCGTTGATTTTCACGCTGTCATTTGACGCGTTATCTGGTGACTATCGCATGCTACCGCCTTGTTGTGAATCCCATGTTGACACTGGGTTATTTTCCCGTGCTAGGCTGCGATGTTGAAAGTTGCGTTACGCTACTCTTGCGGTAGTTATCACACGTTCTTGTGAATATACCCCTAAGTGTTTTCCGGTCATAGAGGTCTGCAAAATGTTGGGTAAATGCAGACAGTATCTGATTGTCAGTGTTGTGAATCACCCCCGATCATCTATAATGGCATTAACCCATCTGGCCTCAGTTTCCTTTTTGCTAAGCCAGACCAATAACTTCCCAGCCTTGTCCCCAACCTCATATAGGCGGTGTAATGTCGCTAGACTCTGCTTCCTTGCTTCTTCTTGAGCTAGTTCACGGGACTCAACCCTAAGAGCTTCTATTTGTCGGTCAATCAATGGGTCAGGACTATCTAGGACTTTCCTCTCTAGGGTTAATAGTTGGCCCTCTATCCGTTCTATGTGCTCCCGTTCTTTCTTTTTCTCCCATGCAATCCGGTTTTATGCACTGTCCCGCACCACCGTTTTTTATGCCTCCCAAAGTGTGACCCCCGAGTCAACGGTGGCCTGGTTTTCCTGGAAGTAGATTTCGGTGTCAGCCCGAAGCCCTTTTAGGATTACTTCCTTTTGTAGGTCCCATGCATTAAGTTTCCAGGAGGGATTAGGGGTTTGGGTCTGCTGCCCGAGCGAAACCAACAGTGGCGAATGGTCCGACAGGCCCCTGGCCAGATATTCTGCCCGACCAACTACCCCCAGCTCCCCCTAGGGATGAAGACATAGTCCAGTCTGGAGTATACTCCATGGGCCCCCGAGAAGTAAGAGTATTGTCGAGCAGTCAGGTGTTGGGATCTCCATACGTCAGTAAGCCCTAGGGTGTCTGTGAAACTGAACAAAGGGGTGGTGTCAGTGGTCCCCTCTAGCTTACCGGACCGGTCAGTCCCAGTACTGATGACATCATTAAAATCCCCCTCTATGACGTGGAAGGACGCAGGAGTCTCCAGGAGGATATCGGCTATATTAAGGAGCACGGGGAGTTGCAATCGAGGTGGTGAGTATGCACAGATAATAGTAATATTGCATCTGCCCCACATTCCTGTTACCCCAACGATCCTGCCGTCCGGTCTATCCATTTGCGTGTTGTTTCAAAGAGGGGTAATTTCTTAATCAAAATAGCAACATCCCTTGAGCCAGATGTAAAGCCAGCATGTGCCACCACCGCGTATTGTGCTCTCCCAAGGAACTTACATTGTGTGCCCATTAGGTGTGTTTCTTGTAGTAGAACTACGTCGGGCATAGACGCTTTATATATTGGGAGGCCAGCCAGCGTTTTATCCTGTCTCTTAGGCCGTTAACATTTCAGGTTAGGACCGAAAAGGTTTGGTCTTCTAATTGCGGGAACGTGGGTGTCTCAATATCGAAGGGGCAATCCTGTCAGTGTGCACCCTCGTCTGAGTGTGGGTCCCCCAGGGTAAACGAGTGACAGTGCTTGGTCCAGTAAAAACAACATAAACACATAAATTAACGATCCCTTCCTCCCTCCCAACGCCCCACCCCACTGCCTTCCCCTTTCCACTGCACTCAAACCCATAGTAAAACAACAACCTCGTGTAGAAAAAGACAGAGAGGTCTGTCACCCACCCCCCCAAAAAGTAAAGAAACCAGTACCCTACAACCTCCCGCTATACAAGACTTTTCTAAGAAAACAAAAAGTCCTTGGCGGGCCCGGCTGCAGCTCCGTTCTTGGTAGTACTACCAGGCAGGGTGGGCTGCGGGTCTCAACTCTGTACTGTTGGGGCTTGTTGGCCCTCGACCGGAGAACAAAGCCAGGTTAAAACGTTTAAGCAAATTAAGTCTGGAGTCATTTGTCTCCCATTGGCAAAGGTTGGCCACCCTCCGCTCCACCCTCCAGGGCAGTGATCTCTGCCACCAGGGAATGGGTATTCTCGTCGCCGGAGGAGTCTCTCTGTTCTTCCGAGTCCACCTGTGTGTCTCGCTGGCTGGACCTGTCTGATTCATCGCCATCGGCGCCCTCGATATGCACTGACACATCCACCTGCTCTTCTGATTTTTTGTTGGGTCTCCTGAGTGCGTAGGGCGTTGCCGGGCCCGCTCTCTTCAATCCGATTCAAATTCTCCTGTTCCTGCGCTGTTTGTCTATTGATCCGACGTCTTGGAATCTGCCATCCCCCCGGTCTGTCCTTCCAGGGGTCGAAGGATCGGTCTCTCCTCAATCCATGCCCACACCTCCTCCGGGGTCTGTGCCCTGCCCTTGTAGATAACCTTCAACTTTGCAGGGAATAACAGCATGTATTGAATTTGTAGTGACCTTAGTTTGGCTTTGACTGAATCAAAAGTCTTTCTCTGCTATTGCACATCTCTGCTGTATTCAGGAAAGATCATGATCTTAGAGTTCTCATGTCTGATTTCCCCCATCCTCCGTGCCTCGCGCAGGATCATGTCCCGGTCCATGAAATTAAGGATTTTTGCAATGATGGGCCTCGGGGGAGCACAAGGAGAAGGCTTAGCATTCAGCACCCTGTGAGCCTGTTCAAGAACGAAACGGGTAGAGAAGTGTTCGGGTAGGATAATGTTTTTTCAGCCAGTTGGTCAAGAACGCAGGCAGGTCCGTTCCTTCCACCCCCTCCGGAAATCCCACAAAGCGGAGATTGTTTCTGCGTGCCCTGTTTTCTGCATCATCTACGCGCCACTGCAAATCGCCATTCGATCTGCAGAGCTCCGCCACTGCCTTTTGTCTTTGACCGCGTCCTCCACCTCCGAGACCCGGACTCCGTCTCAGTAACTTGTTCCGAGACATTCCGAAGGTCCTGCCTCAGCAACGTGACCTCGGAGCGCACCTCTCTGATTTTGTTTTCAAGTGCCTCCCTGGATGATTGTATGGCCTGGAGTACAGTGGCCACCTCCAATATGGGCTGGGTAGCTTTGTGTGGGGTGACAATCTAGATGTATTTATCAATTTTCCCCTGTCTAGGGGGCTTTGGGTCTTTTCCGTAGTCATCTTGGGTGAGGAGGGGGCACCCCCACACCACACACTGTTACAAACTCCGTCCGGTGATGGAGGCGGATATCGCCAGACCTCGGAGTACAGTCAGCCCTAGTTCTCCTGGCCCTGCACCGGAGCGAGGGGGGGAAGAGGAGGAGGGGCGAATCAGCCTCCACACAATGCCTCTCGGGTGCCACTGCAATCCCGTGCCCCCAACCCAGGGGGTCTGTACCCTGGAGTGCGTGCTCCGCATCCAGTGCACCCCCTCCACATCAACATCAGCACGGGCCCCATACAGGGACGTCCCCGCTGCCTCAGGCTCGGTCACGCAAGGCCCGGGCGCCGTTCCGTCCCTGCAAGGAACACAGTCCAAGGACACGGGGAGGGAGGACAAACAGCAGGGCGAGGCCTCCCCCAGTGTCGAAGTGATGAGCGTCTTATGGCGCAGGCCCAGGGTCCACGGCCTTGTAGGGCCCAGGGGCGGCCCACGCCCCACAGCAAGGAAGCACAACGGCTCCGCTCCCCCGAGACACACTGCTCCAGGAGGACGTCGCTCACCGCGACCCCGATCAGGCCCAGCCCTCTCTCCAGCAACTCGCCTTAGGCCAGGGGGTGAAACCACAGGGCGGGGCCCTCCTGCTGCATGAGGCCCCGACGGGCCGCCTCCGATCCTCGTCTTGGAGCCAGCCGCCACAGAATCAGCACACCCGGCAAGGGCAGGAGGGGCGGGAACAGCACACAGGCAGCCGCTTCAGTCGGGCAGGACGCGCCAGCAATTCCTCATCCCCGGAGGCCTTACCCTTTCCCCTAAGCCGGGGGAGGCCCCGGTCGTCAGCAGAATTCCGCCACCAGGAGACAGCTGGGCGGCAGACCACAGTTCTCCGTGCCCCAGGCCCCAGCCCTCGACGAGGCAGTTCACCGGATACCAGGTAGGGTTTTGCGGCAGTTCACTCAGTTTGCCCGGCTCCCGGGGCCTTCAGGGTCGTCCATCCGCCATTTTCCGCTTTGGGTCAGGGAACGCGCAGCGTATGTAAAATGCTGCTGGTGCTGGCACTGATCGTCTGTGTCGTTGTGTGGCAGTATCGCAGGATGGCCCACATCAAAATTGGGCTTTAAAACTGGCAGGATGCTTCAGGATTAGGGCTCCAGGTTCGCGTCTTACGTGGGCATGTTCTTGGCCACGCCCCCCCATCTGGTTTCTTGATACTGAAGGTGAGATGCCAAGTTCTGAGGCTGCCTCTCGGCCTTCACAACCCAGGCTGACGCATGCTGGCCTTGGCCCAGACCTGATAATTATGCAGAACGCAGTTCCTGTAGAGCATGCGCAGACATATTTCTTCCTTGAATCGAAGACGTGATCTTAAAGAAGACCATCCTGTCACAGTGGGACTGAAACACACCGTGTTGAATGCCTTCTGCACGCTAGGAAGGGCTGACATGGTGAACAAATTGAGAATTGATGTTGTTGGCAAAAATATTGTAAGTCTGTTTATATCCATAACATGTCAAACAAAATATATACTGGTGAAATAATTGAGCTGCCATTTTCATGTTACAAGAATATGATTTTGTTTTAGCTCTGATCCAATAAAAGATTATCAAGAAACATCAATGATATGACACTGTGATGCAAAAAGTGTGGATTGTATAAAATTGAATAACAGAATCTGATTATTGAAATGCATTTGGAATTGACCAAGCAACTCCTTTTCAAGATCAAAGGAGTTAGGTTGAGGATTCTGGTCAAGAGATGTGCTTTTCACAATGCTTTATGCTTTTTGGTTCTGGCTAGAGGAACCCAGGGCTTATTTTATCTGCACACTTGCAGAGGGGCAAACAGTCCGCTGTTCGAGCCAATCCTTGTTCAATTCACATTTTGATATTTCCACAGGTAGCAGCTGGTGCTTGATTGTAATAGTCAGTCAGGACGTTTGGAGTTTTTTTCTGTTCTGTGGTGTAGTGCTGAGGCAGCAGTCTGATGAGTCTGCATAAGGAGGGGAGAACTTTTGGCTCCTCAAGTTATTGCAAGTTTCAAGAGGTAAGGACAGATAGCCTGCCCAGAACCTTCAAACATCTGAATTCTATCCACCAATTTAAGGCTAGTGGAGGCTCTCAGTTTCCAGGGGCATTTTAGACTGCCAATTGGTGATATTATTTCCATAAATGGTGCCCAATTGCACAATCTCAGCTGGTATAGGCCATAGCCCCGTTATAGAGTGCAGTGATGTGTGGAGCAATCCCATGACTTCTCCAGCGATTTGGGTTAGGGATGTATACTCTATGCAAATTCTTTACATACATCTCTGATGACTACTGGTTTCTGGGGATCAACAAAACTGCAGTGGATTCACTTAATGGTCAGAGTATATGTGAAAGGTAATTTAATTATAGATAATTCTAAATGAAATTTTAAGTAAGCTTTATTAGGAATGGGGATAAAATCAAAATTATAGAGTGCAAGCAAATTGTGTTGCAACTCTGTTGGCCTTATGTACAAAGGTATTTTGAAGTTACAAAGCACATTGATTTTGACCCCAAAACACATTTTTGCATTTACAAAAGCCCTTTATGAGTCAGAAAAGTTGTTCCAAGTCATAAAACTACTTTTTCAACTCTGCCTCCTGTCTGTAGAATGGAGAGCAGTGCATCAATAATTTGTAATCGAAAACGTAGTTGCAAATCATTGATCAGATACTGAAACCTCAGCCATCCCCACTCGATACCTTCACAAATTAGATTTTTTCTAAGCAGCACCAGTTCGGTTTAATGTTCTCAGTTGCTTTAAAAAAACACAAAGTTTCGCTTTTAGGAATGGAATTGCAGGGATGATGGTCTGCTGTTCCTTGCAGGCCTCCATCCCTGCATTATATCCAAATATAGGAAGATGCAAATTGTGACCTGAGTAATTGATCATCATCATGCAGGATATTTTGCGACCCATTGTGAATGTACAGTTTACGATGCAACTTATTCGTACATAAGTCAATAAGATAAGTAAATTTCATTTCCTATTTACAAACCGGTTGGTGTGCAAATTGCACATCCCTGGTTTGCAAATGGGAATAGTAAATCAGGTTCTCTTTGGGTGTCTTTTTCTATGTTATTCCATAGTGCTTGCATGACTCACAGTGAGTTTTAAAAACATTTAAACCTTCTGCATGTGAGTGGCAAATGGTTATATTTTAAGTACTTTGTTGCCTCTAGAAGCTTTACAGCGAGTGCTAAGGCTCAACCCCTCAGGCCCAGACCAGAACAGAGGTCCTATTATTCTGGGATCTATTGGTCTCTTATAGAGATGAAGCACAGTCCTTAGAGTGCCCTTTGAAATATTTGTCACACCTCTATACAGTATCCTGTTCCATTAAAGCACAGCATCATTAGTTCATCTTTGCCAGTTGTTTGTGATACCAGCTGCCTGTCCTAGCATTTTAGCCAAAAGCATTTGTCATCCTGGGGTTCTGCACCCTTAACTATGACCTTCATTACATGTGGACTGTATAATTCTATTATATGGTGTTAGTCCTGTTAACAAATATATCAGCCCCTACATCGTACCTCCTCCTCAGACCCGCGGCTCTCTTTAGGGCCACACCTGGCAGTCAAATGGCACATCACGAACAATGCATGGGTCAACACAATTGAGGATTACCCCCTCCCTCCTCTTTTCCCCCCATCCTGGCCCCTCCCCATGAGAACAGGACAACATTTTGTACCTCGTCATTTTTCTTCTGACCAGCACCGCATGTGGTTGTTCCCCTTTAATGACTGCTGATTATTATGGATACTGCTGTATCGACCTTCTAAGTTTTACAGTAAACAATTTCAACACAAAAAAACAAACAAATATATCAGAATATATTTGTTTTGTGCATTCTCTCAACTCCATTAAACATTGGATGTGCAAAAATACTCATGCACCAAATAAATTTCAGTAGGTTAAACCTTATCTGGGGAAAAATGGCCCAAAACACTGGGATATGTAGGTTATAGTGAGGTCAGCACCAAAAATGTGCATATTATGCTCCATTTTGCACGCAAACCTTGTACTCAGTAGTGGCTGGCGTGGCTCGCAGGTGGCGAGGCTGGGGGTTTGAGGGCGTGCGGGGGTGCAATGTATAAAAAAAAAAGAAAACACTTACCTTGCGTCTCTGCTCCTGCTCTCCTCGTTGGACTCGAGGAATAGGAAGCACACCCAGGCTCCCCTGACCAATCACAACTCTGCAATGCAGCGTTGTGATTGGTCTGAGCGTCCTGGTTCGACACTCAAGCAGGGGAAGGGGGTCTTGGCATGTTCTCTACGCAGTCTGTAATACAGCCTGCATAGAGAACCGGGAAAGTGCACATGAATGTTTTGGGTGGCCCGAGAGGGCCGGCCAAACAGTCATGTGCACTTAGGAGTGGGCAAACCACTCCTCCCCTGTGCTCCTCCGAGAGCAGAGCAGCCCACCCACAAAGCAGCACGGAAACCAGTACTGACAGAAACATAAAATGATAATAACAAAGTTATTATCATTTTATGTTTTCTTAACTTTGCACTGCTTAAAAGCAGTGTGGTGATGCTCCTCCGCCATAGCAGAGGAGCCACCACTGCTTGTACTACGTGATACTTATCATACCCTATAAAACAGTATTAACCAATATGTGACAGTGGACCCCAAACAAGATGCACCCTATCTGTATATCCCCTGGCATTTAGCATAAAAACATATTAGGAATGTGCCCACAATATTAACACCTGCTGACAATAAGGTGCACCGTACAACATTTCTTATACAGAATCCAGATTCCAAAGACGATAGATTTCCAATTTGTATGTCAATCTTCTTTTTATTTAATTTCTTTTCTCAAAAGCTCAAGTTTGTAAGACAGCCAACGTGTTTCGTCCAATACAGTGGACTTTTTCAGGGCTGTAAGTGTAACATATAAGAACATATAAACATATATAAAATCACACCCACATAAATGGCACAAGAGACAGGACAACACAATACCTAAGATGAGGAGCATGAAAACCCCTCCTCATTTGTAGAGAAACATGCTAAAATTACATGACAATAAAAATGACACATGTGGACCATTAACATTCAAAGATATAGAGAGAGGAACATTGCATAGTGATGTGTTCAAAATATATATCTATATACTTTGATAAGACAACAATGCTTAAACTGACACACATTACAAAACAAAACATAGACCAATAATAAGACAAGCACTAACATACGTGACAAATTATCCCTAATAACTATGCCTAGAAATTTATGCAACACAAACTCCTAATAAAATCATTATGAGAAGATAAGCCTAAGTGGGATAATCAGAGGGACTGGGTATATTAGAGAGAAAAGAAAAGGGAAAAAATGATGATTTTAGAAAGATATATGTGATGGTATACCTACCTAAGTACAACGGGACCAGAGTATGGTTAAATAATATTTATCCAAATAGTAGATCATAATTCATGGCGTGATGAAAGGTCCCGGGCTATACTTCCATCGTGTCCCTGTATAGAGGAACATGTATACAAGTGACTCGATGTCATGTTGTTCCAAATCAGAATAAGTAAAGCCCTAAAATTATCACAATATCAGCGAGGTAACTCGTACTTACTGGGTAGGAGTTGTTTGTGAAAAAGTCATGATGCATAGAAATATATCAATCAGAAATCCATGGTTCATCTATTGCGAAGGATTCCACATGAATAAATTGAGGGTTATCTATCAAACCCCAAACACGGCACCTATCAGAAACAAAATAAAAAAGGGAAATGTGTAAAGCCGTTTGGGTCAAATAGATGCCCACACCAACTATGAGTTATGAAAAAGCCATTATATCCATATAACCTTATGCATAAATACCGTAAAATAGATTAAAAGAAATATCAGGGTCAGCACGCAGGTAACGAAACCAAACTAAACATAATACCCATATTCAGATATTACATAATGGCCCCTATTCATAAGGAAGAAAGAAATATCCACCTTGACTAGTAAGGAACCCCAGCAAAAACTGACATGTTAAGATGCATAGTAAAAGCCAATGATATCGACTTTTGCGGCCGGCTGGCTGGCAACTGACCACGTTGTTATACCTTGGGCAGTTATTTGGTTTAACTGAGATCAGTATATACCAACATTGATATACGGACACGGGTCAATAACATTGGCTTTTACTATGCATCTTAACATGTCATTTAGGGCCTTAGTGCCCGAATGAAAAATGTTGCTGGTTAAAAAGCCAGAATTTTTTGAAGGTGTCACAAATGAGATGAAGACATTTACGAGATATGTCTATACACAGGACACAGGCTGCCCTTCCCTATATATGGCTTACTACCAATCTATGCATACAACAGCACTCTATTCACAAAGTCCCATGCTTGCCTCTATACAGCAACCTGCCTGCTCCTCTACACAGTGTGCTGCCTATTTGTCAATAAAGCACATGACCTGCTCCCCAGTGTAAAACTCAGCATATTCATCAACGGTGGCTTACAATTCGAGAAAGTTTACATTATGGGTGCTATGCATTTTACTTTACTTAAGTTGCAGGAGTGGGAAAATAAACAGTGCAACGTTCAGCCATCAGCCAAGGATTTATGGGATACGATAAATAACATTTCAAGGAACTTGAGGTCAGACAGGCTGCTAGATTTAGCTCTGTATAAAAGATGACAATGTAGCGTTCAGTTTCCCTTGCTATATGCCACATTCTCCACTCCTCCATTTTGCACCCCCAACTTCTCCCGTCTCCTGTTCCTTGCTAGCTTCTCTATATCTCAAGTCCTCATCCATAGCCTGCCACCCCCCCCCCCTCCCATTCTGCTTGGCACCGTCTACCTGGTTTTTAAAAGGACTGTAACTGCTTGACATCCCTTGGTGCTCACACCCTGAGCTGTAGCTAGGGGGAGATTCATGAGAACTCATTCCTCCATCAGTTTCATTCGTCCATGGATCACCTACTCATTCATTCTCCACCCACTCAGCCAGTAATGCAACTAAGTTCTCAAAAATGTACTCATTGACTATGTCACTCTCTTGTAGATGAAGAATCAGTTTAGTTTACAAAAAATGAAACACTGATTAGTTTCTTCAATACTTGTTCAACGTGCTTTCAAAATTGTGGTTTAACAATCAGATACTGGAGCAATTATCTTTACGGATGGGTGAAATATTCCATTTCGCTGGCGGAAATGGTGGAATTTTGGCGACTCTGCTTTACTCTTGTAATGCGAAGTCTCAGCCAAATTTTGCCAATCGCTGTGGGGCAGACTTTTTTGTTGCGCGTGCACCAAAACGATATATTGGAAAGCGTGAGCAAGTTGTGGCATACCCAAATGTGATTTTTAGTCGCTAGGGGGACATCCGGCAAGATTTTTCAAACGTGAGCAGTCGCGACTGTGCATCCCGCTGCAGGTAAAAGAGGTGGCTACAACTCTAGCTGGCAGTGGGCTGTGCGCTCACCCCTTTGCAGTGGACTCGGTTGCTCTTCAGTTTTTGTCTTGTTTGGGATATTTTCTCTCTGTAAACCTCGATGCCTGTGTTCAAAGGCTCCCTTCTTAGGTACTTTACCAGAAGAAGTAATTCTTTGAGGAATTGCTTGCTGGCCTAATTTCTCGGTGCTTTCATCTGCCTCCAAATTAGTGGTTTGGTTGTACTTCTGCATTTCTTCTTGAACCATATGTTGTAAATGATTCCCCAAATGTGATAAGATGTAGTACAGCTCTTCACTTGTTCTCACACAGTCTTATTTATTCTCCATACTAAAACTGTGCTTATGTACAGGATGATCCATACTTGGCTTTGACGTAACTTCTGTGGCGGTTTGAGGTTGCCTATTTATGTCATAGGGGAGATTGTCTTGAGCCATTCCGGTCCCCGTGAGGCTGATTAAAAGTCTCCCTGTTTTCTCTGAAGATTTTCCATGAACTATCTGTTTCTTTCTGAATATCATGTGTACTCCACCCCCCACAACACCACCCCTACTAAGACAAGATTATGTTATTAAATGAACTTTTCCTTAAAAAGCATTTGTTTTAGGTAGGATAATCACTGTAGACAGTAAAAACTCAAGGCAAGTGCTATGTCCTGTCTCCCTGTTTTCTCTGAAGATTTTCCATGAAGTATCTGTTTCTTTCAGAATATCATGTGTAGGCCACCCCCACAACACCACCCCTACCAAGACAAGATTATGTTATTAACTGAACATTTCCTTAAAAAGCATTAGTTGTAGGTTGGATATTCACTGTAGACAGTAAAAACTCAAGACAAGTGCAATGTCCTGTCTCCAATGGCAGAGACAGCCGGGGTGAGGAAAAGGAGACATTACCATAACTCTCTTAAAGGGAGTGACTGCAATTCACTTACTGAACTGATCTTATTGGGATACATTGCTTGTTTTGAGACAGCGTGTTGCACAAACACGCTTCCCTACACGCTAGCTTGTTTGCACATCCATCACTCGTTTGCAGCCCCTCATTACCTTGTTTACCTTGTCTGCAATCTTGCCTTCTAATGGTGTATTTATGGGGCCCTGGTCAAGCCAGCTAATCTTTATGGCCGTTGTCAAGGGAAATCTAAGCAAAGGTGGTATGTGTTTGTTCCATGTGCGCCTCTCCACATCTGCTGTTGCATTAAGGAGTTTGTATGAGAGACATTATTCTTGTCTTCAACAGTGTTCCGTTTATTGCTTTCTCATCCTTGTTTTGTTTGTAATTTTCCCTGCACGTTTTCTCCTCCTGTTAGCTAACCACTAACTAATAATAGCTTTCTTTCCTTGTGTGCTTCCCTAGAGGTACTTCTCTATACAAGCTAAAACATTTTCTGTTGTGTTTTTTTTATTCTTTTTTTTTAACAGCGTTCTGTATTCATTTCATACAAGTTCCTCCTCCATAAAATCCGATAGCCCTATGCCCATCGTTTACTGCTAAAAAACATTTATGTTTTATGTAACAACCACAGTCTTTCTCGTGGAGTTTCAAATGTTTCCTTCTCCATACCATTCAAAAAATATAGCTACTTGTTTCAAGCTCCTGTCTTTATACGTTCAAAAATACCCCGCATTGCAAATGTGACTCACTTTTTCAGCTATTTGATTCACTAATAGTGGTCACTTTTATTTTGGTGTCTGTGCATATTCTCTATCCCAGTGTGACCCCTCCCCATAGTAAGCAGCCCTCTAGCATTTCCGTTGATATTTACTTAACAGCAGGCAGTTGAAGTATACCTGTTACTTGCTACCAAATGGGTGTTTGGATACATAAAGAACTGCATGAAGGAAATTCAATATATTTTCACTAGTATAATTATGCTGGTTGTTGGTGTCTCATTGTTTCCATTAGTGTCAGTTGGAAATGTTTAATATGTAGATTATCACGTTTGTTTTTGTCTGCTGGACTATCATACTAGTACCCAGCAGGATGTTTTGGGATGTAGTCAACTGACATATCCATTTGTATTGGTTCTTAGTTTATGAATTCTTTTCACTGCTTAATGTTGTTCCTATCAACATTCATTTTTTATAAAAGTTAAGAGCTCAGGCTCATATACCAAAGTAGGCAGTGCTTTATATTAAATAGCACAGCTGTTCATCCTTGGGTGTGTGCAGCCATTCTTCTGTGGTATGTAAAGTAGCAGTAGATGTTGTAGCACCCATGATAATGCATTGCATGGCTAAATACTTATAAGGTCCCAAAAGTGAGACCTATTGACTACGTCAATGGTACAGATCTTTCACTATCAAACAATAACACAGGAACTAATCCTCTATTTCTTTTCATATCTCCTGTGATCACTATCATTCTAATAACAAGCACTATCTGTTCCCCCTCTATCAAATTCACTAATTTACTCTCGGGCTTCCTCTATCTCTCTCTACACAGCATACAATTCCATACCACAGACATACACAACACATATTCACATTTCAAAATAGCATGCCACACAATTCAACTACACTCACTTGCCCTCCACATCATTCCACTCCATGCCACATAATTACAAACCACTAAAGTAACATCCATATAATTCAACATCACTCCAAGCCACTAACTTACACTTCACATAACACTATGCTACTTAATTTCACTACACTCCAAACCATATAATTACACTACACACAACACAATTCAACTCCACATAATTCCACTAAACATAATTATACAACAAGCTACATTTCACAACACATATTTACACTCCACATACATCCACTCACATCCAAAACACATGATTACACTCCACAAAAAATATTCAACTTCGCAAAGGGCCACATATTTACCCCCCATAAAATACTACTTCACACCATGCCACATAATACCACTCCAAACCATGCCACATAACTCCACACAACATCACACAATTCTAAACCACACAATTGTGCACCACACAATATAAATACACTCACCTTAATACCACTCAGCACCACATATTTACACACGCATAATTACACTATACTAAATTCAACATAAAAATAACTAAAAAAAATGCTTGATATGTCACATACCAACAATCCACATAAATGTACTACACACCATAACACATAGTTAAAAAAAAAACATTCTCGCAATGCCACACAGTTCCATGCTACTATAGTCAACTCCACACATTTCCAATACACACCATATAATTACACATTAGACCACATATGTCAACTACACAACACAATTCCACAACACACCGTATTCCGCCAATCCATAACACACAATTTAACAGCACACCACATAAATCAACTCCACAACATCCCCACATGCAACGCAGAATAGCATTCCACATAATTCAATCCATAACACACAATCTCACTCTACATAATTCCAGAACACTTAATACTATTTAATTACTATCCACATAATTCTACAGCACACCATACAACATGTTTCCACTGCACGACTCCACACCACACCACACAATTTCACGCCACATATTTTAACAACAAACAAATTCAAAACAATCCATCTCTCCCTGACACTTTCACCAACCCTATCATATCTGCACAGCACACCCACTGCCCCTCCCATCTCTCCCTCACACTACCACTTTCCCCTCTCATCTTCCAATCCCACTGCCCCTCTCATTCCTCCCTCACACTCTGTATCTCTTATCTATAATACCTGCTCACACATGCTAACTTCCTAAACCTCCTCGCAATGTACGCTACTCCACCTCTCGCCTCCCCACCAACCCCCCTGGGTGCCCCACCCTCTGGTCCCTCTTTCTCTCCCTCTCATACCATATCTCACCCATCTCTCACACACACTCTTCCTGCCTCTCCCATGTGGTTCACTTCAGGTCTTCAAGCACAATATCTTTCCCAGACCTTTTAAAATGTTCCATTCCTCAAACCCACGCACTCCTCCTCTTCTTCAGGTGTCTTCTGCGTACACCAACGCTCCCTCTTTATATGTCTATTGCCTGCTGTCCCCTATTTTCTCTCTTGCTCACATACTCTTTCTGCTCCTCTGTCTGAAGTTCATTCACCACTTTATGCACAAATGACCTATCCCTCTCTATCTTCCTTTCTATCTATTCTCTGCAGCGCTCAACCCTCTCTATTCACCATGCCACACAATTTCACTACACAAATACACCACACAATACCGACCCACACAATTCCACAGCTAACCAACCCACATAATTCCACTCCACACCACATAGATCCACAACACTCAAAACAAAAACACATGGGTAAAAGACATTATCATTTACAACATCAATAGCTCTGACTCTCGCAAATGTGAGACCTATTGCATTGCAAATGCTTGTTCAAATGTGTGTCCTATGCAAGAAGGTGCAGGCATACCACAGAGGCTGCCCGTGCCGCGGTTTGCAACAAGAATATGCATCCTTCGCAAAGTGCACTGTTTGAACAGTTTCGGTGAAATAGACAGAGTGATCAACCAGTACGAGTGCCAGTAGACTCAAAGAGACAATTACATATGATTGTGTACAAAACATTACTATAAATAAATTCACTAACTTGCACATTGAGCTAAACAGGATTATGAACGAAAAACATATTATCCTAAGTGAACTTCGCCCTATTTTTCAGTGACCTCACTGAAATCCGGTCTCTCACTTGAAATAAGCCATGGTATAGTAAACAGGAATCACACTTTCAGGTTGGCCAGAAATGCATATTTTGACTGCTTAAGCAGGATTAGACTCCGAAACGGACAGGAAACGTTTGTTTACTTTGGTGTCCATTAGAGCTCATGTGAAAATTCCGTATGATTCCTTACAAATTAGTGCAATGTACATCTGTGAGGGACCCAAATGGCTCATTCTAGGAATTCGATATATTTTTAACAGCAGTAATAAGTGAATGAGAGGAATAACTTGTCTTGTGTACACATTTAGAAGTCAGTCTCTTTTGTGAGGCGTTACTTGCTAGTAAAAGAGGAAAGAGAGTCAGGATACCGACTGAGGAGTAGATTTTTTGTAAATCTCAGGATTTTATATTTCCATTAGTACTGTCGAAGTGTTTGTATAAAGACCATGGGTGGGCAACTTTATAGCACTCCTTCAAAAATGTCAATATCTTTTGGTTTTAAGTGCAGGGCCTGAATATGTGGAACGCTGTGCACTATTGAAACCCAAACAATCTCTACATTCTGTTATGGACTGAAGCTGTAGGAAAGCATTAGACCAAACTAGATCTCATTCTACGGGGAATAAGTAAAGTTGCGATTTATCAGAATCTCATGGACTGAAGTTGTAAAAAAGCATTAGACTGAACTAGATCTAATTGTAAGGGGGATTGGTAAAGTCGTGATTCACCAGAATCTTACCATAAACAATGCACAAAACTCTAATCTTTATCTAGCTGCCCCTTTCCTTGAGGCAAACTAGATATATAGGAAATTGTTTCATGTAATGCACAAATGACACCAGTGGCGGCTCCTCTACTAAGGCGGAGGTGCGTCACCCCACTGCTCTTTGAGCAGTGAAAAACGGAAAAATAAAATGATAATAACAATGTTACTATCATTTTATTTTTTGGCACTGCGGGCCTTTGTTAGGGCGGGGCAGGGCTTGTGGCTCAGGGAGGAGGAATGGTTTGTGACCACCAGCCGTCTTGGCCCAGCCAAACAGTAATGCGCACTTTGCATATTCTCCACCAGGCTGTAATGCACAGCCTGGTGGGGAATATGCACAGGCTCCATGTCCCCATTTGAGCACTGATCCTCTGCATTCAGACCAATCACAACACTGCATTGTAGCATTGTGATTGGCTCAGGAGAGCCTGTGTGCCCGGGTGCTCCCTGCAGCTTCTTCCAGACTGGAATCAGAAAGAGAAGAGAAACGGAAACGGAGGAGATGTGGTAGAAAAGGTAAGTGGGTTTAAAAAAAAAAAAGTCAAACCCCCATCCCCCCGCCCCGCAACCCCTGTTCCCTTCAAGTCGCCACTGAATGACACCATTATCCCTAAGGCTTTTTATTTATTTGTGACCTGGCGATAGCTTTGGCCTTTCTGCCAGCCTCATGCTTTCTAAAAAAGTAATAATATGTAACAGTTTATATATAGAAATATATAGATGTAGTTATAGCTTTCATACAGGGGCTATTGGTCAGCCCTCTTCATCCATTAGTCTGTACAAGTGTCATTCATATATTGCTTCTTCCCACCACACCATACAACATGAGGCAGTGGTTTAATCAAAGTCATTTTTTGGCTGCTTTCACTGTGAGACTGTGAGTGATGACATTTTGTTGCACACATGAAGCAAACAAAAAAATAGTCCACTCCAGTTCGAAGGCTGATAGGCCAGTCCTTGCTTTCATTCCTCCTTTGTTTTCATTTTTAGGTCTTGCCTAATTATGTAATTACGTGATATGGTATAATGGTTAGTGTCATGAATTTCACATAACAAACACAGTAAAAACTACTCTGGTGTAATTAAAGTTTTGTCCAGGTCTGATTGCTTGCAGATTCTTCAAATGGCCCCAAAAGCATGAAGAAAACAATGAATGCCTTTCCTGTGGTAAGTCTAACTCAGTAATACAAAAGCGTTCCCCACTGGGGTTCGTCCCCTCTTTACACTGATTGAAATCCTAACCAGTAGGATTGTTTGGGAAGTTCCTAAATCTTAATAACAATTGAAGAATCAAATTTTCGGAATCAATTTTTTATTCATATAATTTCCAATGGAATTGTTATAGATAGTTTTCATTCGTATCCATAGTGAATGGTAAATACAAATTTCAAAGATCAAAGAGCTTGTTTATAAACAAATGTAACCCGTCCCATCCCAATGCATTTCAGGCTAGATTAGCCCTTCATCAGGGGATCATAAATAAAGCTCTTCAGTCGGTGAGTACGCGTGTAGACGCTTTCTCCCATCGACAGTGGACGGGCGATCACTCTCAGCAATCCAGCTGAGATCACTCTCAGCAATCCAGCTGTGTGGGGCTTACTAGAGAAAACAGAAGGGATAATTGACCCCCAGGGACCCTCAGGAGGCAAGGGGACTTCATCCCGTAACCAAGAGCATGCCAGGAGGCACTTTTGCGGAGTGGTGGAGAAAGGGGGCATGGCCTGTGTCCACCTCTCATCAATCCCACTATCTGGGGCTTACTGGAGGTATCAGGTAGGCTAGTTGGCCCCTAAGGACCCCCAGCAGCGAAGGGGACTTCAATCTCCATCGAAGAGTGTGCCAGGGAGCGTGTTTGCAGACTGGTGGTCAAAGGGGGCATGGCCTGCTATGAGTACTTACCAATGCTGCTGTGTGAGACTTACTGGAGGTAATAGGAGGGGTAGTTAGCCCCCAAGGTTGTCCTTGGGGGCCAACTACCCCTCCTGTTACCTCCAGTAAGTCCCACACAGTGGGATTGCGAAGAGGTCTTCAGAGGCCACGCCCCCCATAATCCACCACTCTGCAAACGTGCCTCCTAGCACACTACGGGTTGGGAGATGAAGTCCACTTTACTCCTGAGGGACTTTGGGGGCCAAGAAGCCATCCTGGTACCTCCTGTAAGTCCTACGCAGCGGAATTCCTGAGCGCTGGTTGGAGGCCCAGCCCCCTTTCTCCACCACTCTGCAAACGCGACTACCTGTTAAAGAAGGATTTGTAATGTAAAAGGTCTCGCATTTGCAAGAGTTAGAGCTATTGGCGTTGTAAATGTAAAAGTTTTTTAATAATGTTTTTTGGAGTGGAGTGGAGTGGATGTACGTTGTGTGTAGTGTAATTATGTGGTATGTTGTGAGGTGAAATTATGTGGGTAGAAAGTATGTGGTATTTAGTGTATAGGAATTATGTAGAGTGGGATTATGTGTTATGGAGGGTAATTATGTAGTATGGCAGTCTGTGTTGTGGAGTGGTTTTCGCAGGTTTAGTCTTCCTCATTTCCACAGAAGCTAAACTATGAACTCAATGAGAAAAAAAAGAAGGAATCACTGAGGAGCACTTCTGGACCTAGTCAGAGGTATGAGCAGGGCCACTGGAATTATGCGACTGTTAGGCTGCACCGACTTTCGCATAATTATACATTTTCCACATTAGCCACATAATCCATCATCTGCTGCCTAATCTGCAGATTTGAGCAAAAAAAGCCTTGTTTCTAGCTTAAACGATACCAAAAATGCAGCGACAAGTGTTACAGCGTGGTGGAAGGTCCTTTGCAAACCTAGAATGGTCACCTGTTACTTATTGCTAAATGTGGGTGTTAAATTGGTACTAATGGTGTGCAAGCCACTCTTACTTCTTTCTGCGCCTCTCTTGCCTCTTTCTGCATTTCTGTTACTTTTTCTGCACCTTTCTTTCTTTTTCTGCACTTCTCTTGCCTCTTTCTCCACCCCTCTTCCCCCTTTCTGCATTTCTGTTGCATCTTTCTGCACTTCTCTTGTCTCTTTCTCCACCCCTCTTCCCTCTTTCTGCACCTCTGTTCCTTCTTTCTGCACTTCTTTTGTTTCTTTCTGTACCTCTCACTTCTTTCTACACCCCTTTTCCCTCGTTCTGCACCCCTCTTCCCTCTTTCTGCACCACTCTTACCTCTTTCTGCACTTCTGTTCCTTCTTTCTGCACTTCTTCTGTTTCTTTCTGCAGCTCTCTTGCTTCTTTCTGCACCCTTGTTGCCTCTTTCTGCACCTCTGTTCTTTCTTTCTGCACTTCTTTTGTTTCTGTCTGCACATCTCTTGCTTCTTTCTGCACCCCATGTGCCTCTTTCTGCACCCCTCTTCCCTCTTTTTGCATCCCTCTTGCCTCTTTCTGCACCTCTGTTGCTTCTTTCTGCACTCCTGTTGCTTGTTTCTGCACCTCTCTTGCTTCTTTCTGCACCCCTCGTGCCTATTTCTGCACCCCTCACCCCTCTTTCTGCACTCCTCTTGCCTCTTTCTGCACCTCTGTCGCTTCTTTCTGCATTTCTTTTGTTTCTTTCTGCATCCCTCTTGCCTCTGTCTGCACCTCTGTTCCTTCTTTCTGCACTTCTTTTGTTTCTTTCTGCACCTCTAGCTTCTTTCTGCACCCCTTTTGCCTCTTTCTGCACCCCTCTTGCCTCTTTCTGCACCTCTATTCCTTCTTTCTGCACTTCTTTTGTTTCTTTCTGCAGCTCTCCTGCTTCTTTCTGCACCCCTTGCCTCTTTCTCCACCCCCTTCCGTCTTTCTTCACCCCTGTTGCCTCTTTCTACACATCTGTTCTGTCTTTCTGCACTTGTTTTGTTTCTTTCTGCACATCTCTTGCTTCTTTCTGCACCCCTCGTGCCTGTTTCTGCACTCCTCTTCCTTCTTTTTGCACCCCTCTTGCCTCTTTCTGCACCTCTGTTGCTTCTTTCTGCACTACTCTTGCTTCTTTCTGCACCTCTTTGCTTCTTTCTGCACCACTCGTGCTTCTTTCTGCACCCCTCTTCCCTCTTTCTGCACCCCTCTTGACTCTTTCAGCACCTCTGTTCCTTATTTCTGCTCTTCTTTTGTTTCTTTCTTCACCTCTCTTGCTTCTTTCTGCATCCCTCTTGCCTCTTTCTCCACCCCTGTTCCTCCTTTTTGCATCTGTGTTGCTTCTTTCTGCACTTCTCTTGCTTCTTTCTGCACATCTGTCCCTTCTTTCTGCAACCCTTGTGCCTCTTTCTGCACCTCTCCTCCCTCTTTCTGCATCCCTCTTGCCTCATTCTGCACCTCTGTTCCTTCTTTCTGCACTTCTTGTGTTTCTTTCTGCAACTCTCTTGCTTCTTTCTGCACCCCTCTTGCCTCTTTCTCCACCCCTCTTCCCCCTTTCTGCATCTCTGTTGCTTCTTTCTGCAATTCTCTTGCCTCTTTCTTCACCCCTCTTCCCTCTTTCTGCACCTCTGTTGCTTCTTTCTGCACTTCTCTTGCTTCTTTCTGCACCTCTTGTGTCTCTTTCTGCACCCTTTTCCCTCTTTCTGTACCTTTCTTGGATCTCTCTGCACCTCTGTTCCTTCTTTCTGCACTTCTTTTGTTTCTTTCTGCACCTCTCTTGCTTCTTTCTGCACCCCTCTTGCCTCTTTCTCCACCCCTCTTACGCCTTTCTGCATCACTGTTTCTTGTTTCTGCACTTCTCTTGTCTCTTTCTCTGCCCCTGTTCCCTCTTTCTGCACCTCTGTTGCTCATTTCGGCACCTCTCTTTCTTCTTTCTGCACTTCTCATGCCTCTTTTACACCCCTCTTCCCTCTTTCTGCACCCCTCTTGCCTCTTACTGCAACTCTGTTCCTTCTTTCTGCACTTCTTTTGTTTCTTTCGGCACCTCACTTGCTTCTTTCTGCACCCCTCTTCCCTCTTTCTGCACCCCTCTGGCCTCTGTCTGTATTCCTCTTGACTCTTTCTGCACCGCTGTTCCTTCTTTCTGCACTTCTTTTGTTTTTTTCTGCACCTCTCACTTCTTTCTCCACCCCTTTTGCCTCTTTCTGCACCCCTCTTGCTTTTTTTGCACCTCTGTTCCTTCTTTCTGCACTTCTTTTGTTTCTTTCTGCACCTCTCTTGCTTCTTTCTGCACCCCCTTGCCTCTGTCTCCACCCCTCGTCTCTCTTTCTGCACCACTGTTGCCTCTTTCTGCACTCCTCTTGCCTCTTTCTGCACCTCTGTCGCTTCTTTCTGCATTTCTTTTGTTTCTTTCTGCATCCCTCTTGCCTCTGTCTGCACCTCTGTTCCTTCTTTCTGCACTTCTTTTGTTTCTTTCTGCACCTCTAGCTTCTTTCTGCACCCCTTTTGCCTCTTTCTGCACCCCTCTTGCCTCTTTCTGCACCTCTATTCCTTCTTTCTGCACTTCTTTTGTTTCTTTCTGCAGCTCTCCTGCTTCTTTCTGCACCCCTTGCCTCTTTCTCCACCCCTTCCGTCTTTCTTCACCCCTGTTGCCTCTTTCTACACATCTGTTCTGTCTTTCTGCACTTGTTTTGTTTCTTTCTGCACATCTCTTGCTTCTTTCTGCACCCCTCGTGCCTGTTTCTGCACTCCTCTTCCTTCTTTTTGCACCCCTCTTGCCTCTTTCTGCACCTCTGTTGCTTCTTTCTGCACTACTCTTGCTTCTTTCTGCACCTCTTTGCTTCTTTCTGCACCACTCGTGCTTCTTTCTGCACCCCTCTTCCCTCTTTCTGCACCCCTCTTGACTCTTTCAGCACCTCTGTTCCTTATTTC
The DNA here is from genome assembly GCA_963921515.1 of Calotriton arnoldi. Classification (NCBI taxonomy): domain Eukaryota; kingdom Metazoa; phylum Chordata; class Amphibia; order Caudata; family Salamandridae; genus Calotriton; species Calotriton arnoldi. Next base: position 84,262 of record CAWUFW010020241.1, on the reverse strand, counting down.
TGCTCTTCTTTTGTTTCTTTCTTCACCTCTCTTGCTTCTTTCTGCATCCCTCTTGCCTCTTTCTCCACCCCTGTTCCGCCTTTTTGCATCTGTGTTGCTTCTTTCTGCACTTCTCTTGCTTCTTTCTGCACATCTGTCCCTTCTTTCTGCAACCCTTGTGCCTCTTTCTGCACCTCTCCTCCCTCTTTCTGCACCCCTCTTGCCTCATTCTGCACCTCTGTTCCTTCTTTCTGCACTTCTTGTGTTTCTTTCTGCAACTCTCTTGCTTCTTTCTGCACCCCTCTTGCCTCTTTCTCCACCCCTCTTCCCCCTTTCTGCATCTCTGTTGCTTCTTTCTGCAATTCTCTTGCCTCTTTCTTCACCCCTCTTCCCTCTTTCTGCACCTCTGTTGCTTCTTTCTGCACTTCTCTTGCTTCTTTCTGCACCTCTTGTGTCTCTTTCTGCACCCCTTTTCCCTCTTTCTGTACCTTTCTTGGATCTCTCTGCACCTCTGTTCCTTCTTTCTGCACTTCTTTTGTTTCTTTCTGCACCTCTCTTGCTTCTTTCTGCACCCCTCTTGCCTCTTTCTCCACCCCTCTTACGCCTTTCTGCATCACTGTTTCTTGTTTCTGCACTTCTCTTGTCTCTTTCTCTACCCCTGTTCCCTCTTTCTGCACCTCTGTTGCTCCTTTCGGCACCTCTCTTTCTTCTTTCTGCACTTCTCATGCCTCTTTTACACCCCTCTTCCCTCTTTCTGCACCCCTCTTGCCTCTTACTGCACCTCTGTTCCTTCTTTTTGCACTTCTTTTGTTTCTTTCGGCACCTCACTTGCTTCTTTCTGCACCCCTCTTCCCTCTTTCTGCACCCCTCTGGCCTCTTTCTGTATTCCTCTTGCCTCTTTCTGCACCTCTGTTCCTTCTTTCTGCACTTCTTTTGTTTTTTTCTGCACCTCTCACTTCTTTCTCCACCCCTTTTGCCTCTTTCTGCACCCCTCTTGCTTTTTTTTGCACCTCTGTTCCTTCTTTCTGCACTTCTTTTGTTTCTTTCTGCACCTCTCTTGCTTCTTTCTGCACCCCCTTGCCTCTGTCTCCACCCCTCGTCTCTCTTTCTGCACCACTGTTGCCTCTTTCTGCACCTCTGTTCCTTCTTTCTGCACTTCTTTTGTTTCTTTCTACAGCTCTCTTGCTTCTTTCTACACCCCCTTGCCTCTTTCTCCACCCCTCTTCCCTCTTTCTGCACCTCTGTTCCTTCTTTCTGCACTTCTTTTGTTTCTTTATGCACATCTCTTGATTCTTTCTGCACCCCTCGTGCCTCTTTCTGCACCCCTCTTCCCTCTTTTTGCACTCCTTTTTCCTCTTTCTGCACCTCTGTTGTTTCTTTCTGCACTCCTCTTGCTTCTTTCTGCACCTCTCTTGCTTCTATCTGCACCACTTGTGCTTCTTTCTGCACCCCTCTTACCTCTTTTTGCACCCCTCTTGCCTTTTTCTGCACCTCTGTTCCTTCTTTCTGCATGTCTTTTGTTTCTTGCTGTGCCTCTCTTGCTTCTTTTTGCACCCCTCTTGCCACTTTCTCCAACCTTGTTCCCTCTTTTTGGATCTCTGTTCCTTCTTTCTGCACTTCTTTTGTTTCGTTCTGCACCGCTCTTGCTTCTTTCAGCTTCCCTCTTGCCACTTTCTCCAACTCTGTTCCCCCTTTTTGTGGTGCACAGACAGAATATCGAGTTGTGAATATCGAAGTGCCAGAATATCGAGTTGTCAATATCGAAGTGCCAGAATATCGACTGCAAGAATATCGTGGACCAGAATATCGACTTTAAGGTAAGAAATATCGTTCTGTTTAATATCGAAGTCAGTAATATAATTTGTAAAAATATAGTTGTTAATAATATCGATGTTTATATTAGTGTTATGTATTTTAGTATGTATTTTAAATGTATGTGTTCTATTTTTTTGTCTAAGTATTGCATTTGTTTTTTAATATATGTATTACATTTTTAGAAGTTATTAATTTTATTTTAAGTAAATTTTGCATTTTAGTTCCGTAGTGGGTCGTGGGTTTATAGGGGAATAGGGTGGGAAGTAATTTAATTATAATAAATGTATTAATAATTTTTAGAAGTTATTAATTTTATTTTGATTAAATTTTGCATTTTAGTTCTATAGCGGGTTGTGGGTTTATAGGGGAATAGGGTGGGAAGTAATTTAATTGTAATTAATTAATTAATTAATTTTTATTAATTTATATTTATGGATTTAATATTTTATATTATTTGTGGTAATTAATTTATTATTAATTATTTATGAATTGGTTGTTAATTATTATTAATTAATTGGTAATTGTGTTAATTGTGTTATTTTTTTACGAGCAGGTTGTGGGTTGATAGGGGAGTAGGGTGGGAAGTAATTTAATTGTAATACATTTATTAATATGTTTAATATAATATTTATTTAATGTTATTTTATAGTGTTTATTGTGTGAATTAATTTATTAATAATTGTTTTTATTTTGTTTGTTAATTGTTTTTAATTAATTAATTAATTGTTAATTCATTATGTTAATTGTGTCATGTTTTAGAACATTGGTGGTGTTATTTATAGGGGAATATGGTGGTAGGTAAATTAATTGAATTAATTAATTATTTGTTAATTATTGCTAATTAATTAATTAAAAATTAGATATGGTAATTGTGGAATCATTTTGATGTGTGAGTCGTGGGGTTTATAGTTGTAAATTTGGGAAGAAACTTTTTTCAAATTAATTAATGATTTGTTGTTAATTGTTATTAATTTATGAATAAAAAATTGGTTATGGAAATTGTGTAAATATTTTTAGGTGTGTGTTTTGGTGGTTATTGGGGTAGAGGGTGGAAAGTAATTTAGTTTAAATAAATTAATCAATAGTTGATCATTAATATTCATTTATTAATTTATAAATATTTTTGGTAATTGTTTTGTTTTTATTTTGTTTGTGGTTTTTGGTTCAATAGCTTTAATCTTTGGTTTTATCCCTTCCGCTATCCAACACTTTCCCTATGGTTGCACTTGCTGGAGTGGGAATAGCAATTTTTACCCCTCCGCTATCAAACACCTTCCCTACTGTTGCACTTGCTGGAGTGGGAATAGTAAATTATTCCCCTCCGCTATCCAACACTTTCCTTACTGTTGCCCTCGCTGGAGTGGGAATAGTAATTTTTACCCTCAGCTATCCAACACTTTCCCTACTGTTGCACTTGCTGGAGTGGGAATAGTAATTTTTACCCCTCCGCTATCCAACATTTTCCCTACTGTTGCACTCGCTGGAGTAGGAATAGGAATTTTTACCCCTCTGCTATCCAACACTTTCCCTACTGTTGCACTTGCTGGAGGGGGAATAGTAAATTATTCCCCTCCGCTATCCAACACTTTCCCTACTGTTGCACTTGCTGGAGTGGGAATAGTAAATTATTCCCCTCCGCTATCCAACACTTTCCCTACTGTTGCACTTGCTGGAGTGGGAATAGTAATTTTTACCCCTCCCCTATCCAACAATTTCCCTACTGTTGCACTCGCTGGAGTGGGAATAGTAATTTTTACCCCTCCGCTATCCAACACTTTCCCTACTGTTGCACTTGCTGGAGTGGGAATAGTAAATTATTCCCCTCCGCTATCCAACATTTTCCCTATTGTTGCACTTGCTGGAGTGGGATTAGTAATTTTTACCCCTCCGCTATCCAACACTTTCCCTACTGTTGCACTTGCTGGAGTGGGAATAGTAAATTATTTCCCTTCGCTATCCAACACTTTCCCTACTGTTGAACTTGCTGGAGTGGGAATAGTAATTTTTACCCCTAAGCTATCCAACACTTTCTCTAACGTTGCATTTATTGGAGTGGGAATAGTAAATTATTTCCCTCCGCTATCCAACACTTTCCCTACTGTTGCATTTATTGGAGTGGGAATAGTAAATTATTCCCCTCCGCTATCCAACACTATCCCTACTGTTGCACTGGATGGAGTGGGAATAGTAATTTATTCACCTCCGCTATCCAACACATTCCCTACTGTTGCAGTTAATGTAGTGTAAAATGTAGTTTTAAAAATTAATAAATATTTTAATAATTTAATTTATAATATATATATATATATTTTTTTTATGTTACAGGGGTATGTATATATATGTATTTATAATTTTTGATATATTTCTAACATTTTATAATTTCTTAAAATAATTATTTAGTAATTATTATTAAGTAAATATATATGTTACATTTTATATATGTGTGTTTAATTTATTTTTTACATTACATTTATTACTTATAATTGTTAACATTTTTTAATAATTCTAAATATTTTTTTTAAGTTATATGTATTATTTAATTTATTTAACATTTTTTTATACATTAAAAAAAACGATATTTTTAACTTCGATATTTTTAACAACTGTATATTTTTTTCGATATTTTAGTACTTACCATTATGTAGATAGGATGTCGATATTTTTGACATCAATATTTATGTCTCGATATTTTGGGAACACAATATTTTGTCCATCGATATTTTGTCAGTGATTCCCTTTTTGCATCTTTGTTGCTTCTTTCTGCCCTTCTCTTGCCTCTTTCACCACCCCTCATCCCTCTTTCTACACCTCTGTTGCTTCTTTCTGCACCTCTATTGCTTCTTTCTGCACCTCTGTCCCTTCTTTCTGCAACCCTTGTTCCTCTTTCTGCACCCCTCTTCCCTCTTTCTGCACCCCTCTTGCCTCTTTCTGCACTTCTGTTCCTTCTTTCTGCACTTCTTTTGTTTCATTCTGCCCCTCTCTTGCTTCTTTCAGCTTCCCTCTTTCTCGACCCCTCTTACCCCTTTCTGCATCTCTGTTGCTTCTTTTTGCACTTTTCTTGTCTCTTTCTGCACCCCTCTTACCTCTGTCTGCACCTCTGTTACTTCTTTCTGCACTTCTATTGCTTCTTTCTGCACCCCTTGTGCCTCTTTCTGCACACCTTTCCCCTCTTTCTGCACCTTTCATGCCTCTCTCTGCACCTCTGTTCCTTCTTTCTGCACTTCTTTTGTTTCTTTCTGCACCTCTGTTGCTTCTTTCTGCACCTCTTTGCTTCTTTCTGCACCACTTGTGCTTCTTTCTGCCCCCATCTTCCCTCTTTCTGCACCCCTCTTGCCTCGGTCTGCACCCCTGTTCCCTCTTTCTGCACCTCTCTTGCCTGTGTCTATAACTCTCTTGCCTCTTTCTGCAGTTGTCTTTCCTGATTCTGCACCTCTCTTGCCTCTTTCTGCACTTCTCTTGTCTCTTTCTACACTTCTCTTGCCTATTTCTGCACTTCTCTTGCCTCTTTCTGCACATTTCTTACTCTTACTGCATCTATCTTGTTTTTTTCTACACTTCCCTTGCTTCTTTCTGTACGTCTCTTGCCGGTGTCTATATTGAAATGGGAAGTGCAAGCTGTTAAGTTTAAAGGTATGCGTGCTCTCGTGACTGAAGTATATGTCTACTTGTACATGTATTCTCACATGTGTTATGGATCTGAAGATGGTAGCTTAAAAAGCGGGTAGCTTTTCTTATAGGTGGTCAAATCTTGTTAGTTCTGCTCTGTCATTCGGTTGCATAGGCAGATATGTGTTATGTATATAGGTGTTATAGAGCCCCTCAAATGTACGATTGAATATGCATGTGCCCTGTATTAGGAGCAGAAAGAAATACATGCACCTTCTTGTACACAAATTTACAGAGTATGCTGTTTGAAACACGGATATTCAAGTTTTTGTATGTTTGTTTTTATGTAACATGTCACCAGGTAAAAGCAGAGACACACGCATACATACCTTCACAAACTTGGTCAGACTTACAACAGTGATATGGTTAGGATTGCTGTTTTACATTTGGTAGGCCTAACATTTTGAACAGTCGATGAATAGTGAACCTTCGAGAGAAAAGTGAGGTTTAAGACATCTTGGGAGAAGGATTAGTGATTAGGCTACTTTGTATTAGTCTGTGGAAAGGTACAGTCGAAGTAGGCCTCTTTCTGCACCTCTGTTGCTTCTTTTTGCACTTCTCTTGCTTCTTTTTGCACTTTCTTCCTCTTTCTGCACTCCTGTTCCCTATTTCTGTACCTCTCTTGCCTCTGTCTGCACCTGTGTTTCATCTTGCTGCACCTTGTTTGCCTGTTTGTGTAACTTTCTCACCTCTTTCTGCAGTGCTCTTGCCTAATTCTGCACCTCTGTTGCTTCTTTGTGCACTTCTCTTGCCTCTTTCTGCACCCATTTTGTTTCTTTCTGCACTTCTCTTGCTTCTTTCTGTACCTCTCTTGCTTCTTTCTGCACCCCTGTTGCCTCTTTCTGTACCACTCTTCCCTCTTTCTGCACCCCTCCTTCCACTTTACGCACTTCTCTTGTCTCTTTCTACATTTCTGTTGCTTGTTTCTGGACTTCTCTTGCCTCTTTCTGCACCTCTCTTGCTTCTTTCTGCACCCCTCTTGCATCTTTCTGCACCCCTTTTCCCTCTTACTGCCCTCTCTTGTCTCCTTCTGCACCTCTCTTGCCTCTTTCTATAGTTCTCTTGCCTCTTGCCTCTTTCTGCAACTCTGTTGCTTCTTTCTGTACTTCTCTTGCCTCTTACAGCACCCCTCTTGCCTCTGTCTGCACCAATGTTGGTACTTTCTGCAGTTCTCTTGCCTCTTTCTGCACCTCTCTTGCCTTTTTCTGTGCATCTCTTGCCTCTTTCTTCTCTTCTCTTGCCTCTTTCTGCACTTTTCTTGCTTCTTTCTGTGCTTCTCTTGCTTCTTTCTGTGCTTCTCTTGCTTCTTTCTGCACTTCTCCAGCCTCTTTCTGCACTTCTATTGCCTCTTTCTGCACCTCTGTTGGTTCTTTCTGCACTTTTCTTGCCTCTTTCTCCACCCCTCTTGCCTCTTTCTACACCTCTGTTGCTTCTTTATGCACTACTCTTGCTTGTTTCTGCACCTCTCTTGCTTCCTTCTGCATCCCTCTTTTGTCTTTCTGCACCCCTCTTCCCTCTTTCTGCACCTCTCTTGCCTCCTTCTGCACCTCTCTTCCCTCTTTCTACCATTCTCTTGCCTGTTTCTGTACCTCTGTTGCTTCTTTCTGCACTTCTCTTGCCTCTTTCAGCACCCCTCTTGCCTCTGTCTGCACCTCCGTTGGTTCTTTCTGCAGTTCTATTGCCTCTTTCTGCACCTGTCTTGCCTTTTTCTGCACCTCTCATGCCTCTTTCTGTACATCTCATGCCTCTTTCTGCACTTCTCTTGCCTCTTTCTGCGCTTCTCTTGCTTCTTTCTGCACTTCTCTTGCCTCTTTCTATATTTCTCTTGCTTCTTTCTGGACTTCTCTTGCCTCTTTCTGCAACCATCTTACCTCTTTCTGCACCTCTGTTGCTTCTTTCTGCACTTCTCTTGCTTCTGCTCCTCTCTTGCTTCTCTTGCTTCTTTCTGTACCCCTATTGCCTCTTTCTGCACTCATCTTCCCTCTTTCTGCACCTCTTGTCTCTTTGTGCACCTCTGTTGTCTCTTTCTGTACCTCTTTGCCTCTTTCTGCACTTCTCTTTCCTCTTTCTGTACCTCTGTTGCTTCTTTCTGCACTTCTCTTCTCTCATTCTGCATTTCTGTTCCTTCTTTCAGCACTTCTCTTGCCTCTTTCTGCGCCTCTGCTACTTCTTTCAGCACTTCTTTTGCCTCTTTCTGCACCCCTGTTCCCTCTTTCTGCACCCCTGTTCCCTCTTTCTGTACCTCTCTGGCCTGTTTCTGCACCTCACGCCTCTTTCTGCACCCCTCTTCACCCTTTCTGCACCTCTCTTGCCTGTTTCTACAACTCTCTTCCCTCTTTCTGCAATTCTGTTTCCTGTTTCGGCACCTCTCTTGCCTCTTTCTGCTCCTCTGTTGCCTCTTTCTGCACTTCTCTTGTCTCTTTCTACACTTCTCTTGCCTCTTTCTGCACTTCTGTTGCCTCTTTCTGCACATTTCTTACTCTTACTGCATCTCTTTCGTTTTTTTCTACACTTCTCTTGCTTCTTTCTGTACTTCTCTCGCCTGTTTTTATATTGAAATGGGAAGTGCAAGCTGTTAAGTTTAAGCGCCTGCGTGCTCTCGTCACTGAGGTATATGTCTACTTGTACTTGTACTCTCACATGTGTTATGGATCTGAAGATGGTCGCTTAAAAAGCGGGTAGCTTCTCTTATAGGTGGTCAAATCTTGTTAGTTCTGCTCTGTAATTCGGTTGCACAGGCAGACATGTGTTATGTATATAGGTATTATAGAGCCCCTCAAATGTACTATGCATGTGCCCTGCATTAGGAGCAGAAAGAAATACATGCACCTTCTTGTACACAAATTTACAGAGTATGCTGTTTGAAACACGGATATTCAAGTTTTTGTATGTCTATTTTTATGTAACATGTCACCAGGTAAAAGCAGAGATACACACATGCATACCTTCACAAACTTGGTCAGACTTACAACAGTGATATGGTTAGGATTGCTGTTTTACATTTGGTAGGCCTAACATTTTGTACAGTGGATGAATAGTGAACCTTCAAGAGAAAAGTGAGGTTTAAGACATCTTGGGAGAAGGATTAGTGATTAGACTACTTTGTGTGAGTCTGTGGAAAGGTACAGTCGAAGTAGGCCTCTTTCTGCACCTCTGTTGCTTCTTTCTGTACTTCTCTTGCTTCTTTTTGCACCTTTCTTACTTTTTCTGGACTTTTGTTGCCTCTTTCTGAACTTCTCTTGCTTCTTTCTGCGCCTTTCTTCCTCTTTCTGCACATGTCCTACCTATTTAGGCATATTTAGAAATTAGCATTTAAAAAACCTTAGAAATTCACTAAAAAAAACAGAGGTTTCAGGGACGTTATAGTTAGGAATTAGCAGTTAAAAAACCTTTGAAATTCACTGAAAAAACCATAGTTTTCAGGGACTTTATAGTTAGAAATTAGCATTTAAAAAACCTTAGAAATTCCCTGAAAAAACCACAGGTTTCAGGGACATTATAGTTAGTTGGACATTTCACTCGTACAAAACAAGAGAAATTCGAACGTTATAGTTTGTTGAGCTAACTATAACTCGCGCCCCCCAGTGACCTGCTGATGACGTCACATATTACATCACTCATGACATGGTCAGTGATATTACTGATGACATCACTCATGACTTCTCAAATGACATCACTGATGACATCATCCACGTGATCATCTGATGCACCTCTTCACACCCTAATATAACCTTTGATACACCCACTCTAAAATACAGACTACCATTCTCGAAACCAAAGACACACCAATACCATTTAGTACATACTCACTCACTGATTCCTAGGTCTACACACACATCCACTCACTCACCCATACAGTCACTCATACATGCAGTCACTCATCAATACAGCCACTATCATATGCACTCATATACCCATATAGACACTCACACACTGCCACTCACCCATAGAGTTACTCACACACCTAGTCAGTCGTGCAAAGAATCAATCACACTCCCATTTACTCACCTATACAGTTATATACACACCACCTCACTTATTCATACAGATACTAACACATACTTACTCTCTTATACAATCACTGACACAAGCACACACTCATCCATACAGCCACTCTGACAATCACTCACTCTCACATATAGTCACCTAAATACTCCAACAGTCACATATACTGCCTTTCACATATGTAGTTACTCACACATGTACTACTGAGATATCCATTCACTCACCAACACAGCCATACACACACTCACCCACCCATACAGCCCCTCACAGTTGTACTCTTGAACCCATACACCATACATGCAGGGAGTCACCCACCCCCCACCCACCCACACAGTCACTCAGGCACCCATACAGGTACTCAGACAACCAATCAATAACCCATATAGACACTCATGTAGCTACTCACCAACCCATGCAGCCGCCTACACACCAACTGACAGACTGATACAGACATTCACACAGATTAGTCACTAACCCATACATTCAGTAAAACATGTTTAATCACTCACTTATACAGTTAGTCACGCACCTACTACATCATCCATTCAGACACTCATACACCCACTCATTCTTCAATACACCTTGGCGTATATATATATAAAACATACTTAAACTTTTCAGAAACACACAGTCACTGGATGATGTCATCAGTGATGCCATTTGAGATGTCATGAGTGATGTCATGAGTGATGTCATCAGTGATGTCACTGACCATGTCATGAGTGATGTAATACTCATGTCCACACAACAAACAGGTCGTCGATATATCTAGCCTATAGGGCTATCTTATCGACCCATTTTTCGTTCGTGCCCGCCCAGGCCACGTGCTTCTCCCACCAGCCTATGAACAAATTCGCACAGCTGGGGGCGAAGCACGTGCCCATCGCAGTCCGCCGTTGTTGCCTGTAAAGTTGTCCAGAGAAAACAAAGATATTATTTTCCAGGCAAAACCTTACCATTTCCAAAAGCATACGATTGTGTGTCTGAAATCTCAATGGTCTGTTATCTAAAAACCACTTTACTGCATGGAGGCCCTGAGCATGATTGATGCAAGTATAAAGACTTGTGATGTCTAAGGTTATCAACATCATGTCAGCTTCCCATACTATCCCCTAAATTAATCTCAAAAAGTCCTGCGTATCACGCACATAGGAAGCTAGATCCCTCACCAATGGTGCTAAAAATGAATCAATATAAATTGAAGTGTTCTCCAGAAGACTCTTTATAGATGCCACAATTGGAGTCGGAGGTGGAGACCTCAGAGGGCAAACAGACAACAGGAGCAGATGATAGAACCAATGCGAGTGAGCCTGGGTATTTTCGGGAATACAAGCTCATACGAGAAGCAAGACAACGACCAGCCCCGAGAACCCACCCCCCAGAACAACAACAATTAAGAAACGCACACAAGGAGGGGAAAGAAAGGAAGGAGGAGAAGTACCTACCCCCAGAATCACCCGCAGCAGGGGGAGAAAAGGGAAATGGTAACCCCCCACAAGAGACCATGACGGTAATAAATCTATCTAAGAGAACATTGACACCAAATGAGATCAAAGTGCTACAGCTCGGCCTATCTCTCTGTCCCACTATGGAACTGGACTATGCACAGATAAGCATAGATCTTTTTAAATACACCCGCAACCTCAAATTGCAAAAAATTCATTTACTTCATCCCCATAGAACATCAGGAAATATCGGGGACTCAATGTCAGAGATGGACCTTCTCACTGGACATGACCTTGAAACAATAAAGACCCTACAGTCTCTGGAACTCACTAGTGGGAGTGGTGACCCAGAAACTTTGGAAGATACTTATAGTTATCTGGAGGAGATAGGTATTACACAGTCTGGTGGGAGAAGTAACTTGAGAATGACGTCAAAGACAATACCTAAAATTCTGCATGATGCGATTGACGTTTTCAATGAGGCTATCATCTCAGACTTGAAGACACTGATAAACAAAGGGAAACTTCAAGAACGGCAGTATAATCTCACCCGGGAACAATGGGGACTGTTACAGGCACTTAAGAGAGATGATACTCTGGTTTTCAAGCCCTCAGATAAGGGAGGAAACATTGTTGTCTTCAATAAAACACATTATTATAAGGAGGCTAGAAGACAACTAGATGAGGTTGAATGCTACATCCCCATACAGAGATCTGAATATGTGGACTGCATACATATTTTCCATCAATACCTCCTAAAATGGGAAAAAGATGGGATGTTGACACATGATGAGTATCTTTTCCTTCTCTGTGAGCATACGGTTCTTCCCACATTCTATCACCTCCCAAAAGTCCATAAAGACCTGACCAACCCTCCTGGAAGACCAATTGTAGCATCTATAAAGAGTCTTCTGGAGAACACTTTGATTTATATTGATTCATTTTTAGCACCATTGGTCAGGGATCTAGCTTCCTATGTGCGTGATACGCAGGACTTTTGAGATTAATTGAGGAGATAGTATGGGAAGATGACATGATGTTGATAACCTTAGACATCACAAGCCTTTATACTTGCATCAATCATACTCAGGGCCTCCATGCAGTCAAGTGTTTTTTAGATAACAGACCATTGAGATTTCAGACACACAATTGTATGCTTTTGGAAATAGTAAGGTTTTGCCTGGAAAATAATATCTTTGTTTTCTCTGGACAACTTTACAGGCAACAACGGGAGACTGCGATGGGCACGTGCTTCGCCCCCAGCTATGCGAATTTGTTCGTAGGCTGGTGGGAGAAGCACGTGGTCTAGGTGGGCACGAACGAAAAATGGGTCGATAAGATAGCCCTATGGGCTAGATATATCGATGACCTGTTTGTTGTGTCGCGGGGCCATCGTTCTTCAGCTGAAGAGTACATTAAATCATTAAATGACAACTAGTTAAATCTGTTTTTTACAGCTAACATCAGTAAGACCACAGTATGTTACCTGGATTTGGAGATATATGTGGAGGATGACAGGCTACTAACTAGGTTATATAGGAAACCAACATCAGGGAACTCCATCCTATATGTAGGGAGTTATCACCCGAAGAGTCTGATTAATAACATCCCCTAAGGGGAACTGTTACGGATGAAACAGAATTGCACCAAAGAGGCAGAGTACCAACATGCGAAAACAGAGGCATTCCAATGCTTTAGGATCCAATTACAGGATTCTTCCCCTGCATGAAATGCAAGGCCTGTAAATATATAGTAAGAAAATCTCCACTTACAGAATTAGAGAGAACGACCCCAACTCAGTAGGGAAAATCAACCTACTGTTAAATTGCAACTCAGAATATACCGTTTATTGTCTGGTATGCCTGTGTAACAAGCGATATATTGGTAGCACAATTCATCCTACCAAGAGGCGCATTTTAGAGCATATGCGGGCTATCAGTAACAAAGATAGTAACTATCCGGTTGCCCGCCACTTCGAAAAGGTCCATCAGAGCAACAGGGACCTACTGAGTTTCTTTTGTTTGGACCAAGTCCGTAGAGACGAGAGAGGGGGAGATAGGATAAAAAAGTTACGTATCCTAGAGTCCAAATATATAATCAAACTCCAAACAAGGGCCCCCTAGGTCTCAACAATGATGAGGAGATGTGGGTACATCTAGATTGAAAACTGAATAATGTACCTTCAGGTCTACCTCTGATCTAGCAGTTCTGCAACCTTAGATTTATTAATTGCACCTTACTCAAGTAGAGTGGCATTTATAAATTCCCTTTTTCCATATTCATTTATCAATGTTTGGTATTGTAACTGTAGTCGTGGAGTACCATGGTATAAGGTTGATTCTCTTATGAATTATCTATAGAGATTTATGGAATTATATCAAATTGATAAATGCCGAAAAATGATATTAATTGAAATATGGGACAATATGAAATGATAAGAATGAATTACCTGCTACATACCGTATTACTGTGATATGATGAAAATGGCCCATTCAGGGCACAATTATGAATTGAAAATTTTTTAAGCCTTTATGATTCCTTCGTGCATGAATTAACAAATGAATTGAATAGCTGATGATGTATATATTTGAAGACAGCATTGATTGCCCATTGAGGGCGCAATTTTGATTTATATGGGTACTAGCTGTAGTCATTTGAGGACACGCGATTGACCGCGTTATATAATATCATTATTGGAGTCCTCTAGACGTCAGGCCCCCTTTTTTGATTGTATATATTTCTGCACAATAGGTGATTCATTTTTGGATTTGTAAACATATGTAAAAGCATTATTATTTGCACTTTTTACACGCATATAATTTTGTATTATGTTCAAAGATGGTCGCCATGATTCCTGGGGAAAGGAGCAAGGCTATGGAACCGTCTTTAATGTTTATGATTATCACATGACACTTTTTTTGTTTGCATTTAATCATTGCATTTGTTTTTGGCCACCGACATCAAAAAAGGCTCTACGCCGAAACGCGTCTGTTGGTGCGGGAGGCTCGCACATTAAACAAACTTTTGATCTACTAACCCGAGAGTGCGTCCATTTTTAGGCTTGAACCATGCCAGAGTGGAGTAATACATTGCGGCTCACCACCGCATGGACGGCACCCGGGATGAGTGTTGCAGCGACGGTGATTGAAGTTGTTGGAAATATATATATATATATATATATATATATATATATATCTATATATCTATATATATATTGGGTGGTGCTACCCTCCTACGCATTGAGCGGGCGCGGCAATATTTCCAATACGAGTGCTCAGCACTTGAGGGTGCACTCGAGAAACCGCAATCTGTTGTTTAGGGCAATGCCAGCACTTCAACCTCTGAGTTTAGCCTGACGCGTTTCGGATGGTTCCTTACTCATAGGCTCACTCCATAATTTGCGTAGCAGCTGACACTTTATTTAAAATTCTCCAATGAGCTTCTTGCTGAGCCTATGAGTAAGGAACCATCCGAAACGTCCGAAATGTCCGAAACGCGTCAGGCTAAACTCAGAGGTTGAAGTGCTGGCAAGGCCCTAAACAACAGATTGCGGTTTCTCAAGTGCACCCTCAAGTGCTGAGCACTCGTATTGGAAATATTGCTGCGCCCGCTCAAGGCATAGGAGGGTAGCACGGACCCCAGGATTGCCAAAGGGGGCCACGGCGCACAATGCATGTCGTTGCTGTTTGTGGGGAGACTGAATTTAAGATGGGCAGAAAGCGGCACATCACGGCGCATTCAACGCTGAAGGAACATTTACTTACCTCATCCCATTTGGGAAGAGGCGGCGGCGTGACACTACAAGTCCCAGCAGGTGTTGGGGCAAGCCAGCAAGAAGCTCATTGGAGAATTTTAAATAAAGTGTCAGCTGCTATGCAAATTATGGAGTGAGCCTATGAGTAAGGAACCATCCGAAACGCGTCAGGCTAAACTCAGAGGTTGAAGTGCTGGCATTGCCCTAAACAACAGATTGCGGTTTCTCGAGTGCACCCTCAAGTGTTGAGCACTCGTATTGGAAATATTGCCGCGCCCGCTCAAGGCGTAGGAGGGTAGCACCACCCCAGGATTGCCAAAGGGGGCCACGGCGCACAATGCATGTCGTTGCTGTTTGTGGGGAGACTGAATTTAAGATGGGCAGAAAACGGCACATCACGGCGCATTCAACGCTGAAGGAACATTTACTTACCTCATCCCATTTGGGCAAGCGGCGGCGGCGTGACACTACAAGTCCCAGCAGGTGTTGGGGCAAGCCAGCAAGAAGCTCATTGGAGAATTTTAAATAAAGTGTCAGCTGCTATGCAAATTATGGAGTGAGCCTATGAGTAAGGAACCATCCGAAACGCGTCAGGCTAAACTCAGAGGTTGAAGTGCTGGCATTGCCCTAAACAACAGATTGCGGTTTCTCGAGTGCACCCTCAAGTGCTGAGCACTCGTATTGATATATATATATCCCAAATGGAAATCCTTGTCGGGTGAGCACAGAAAAACAGCAGCTCCAACGTAGCACTTTTGTATCGGGTATTTTAATATGGCAGCAGAAACAGACACGTTTCGACCTGACGGTCTTGATCACATAACCCGTTTTTTTAACAATTAGCAACTTTTATGCTACATCACACAGGACTCGTTTTCAACAAACATAAACAAAATACTTTTAGAGTAGATTACTCTATTCCCTCCTTAATTCAAATTTGTATAACTTTATCCATCTGACATTCCTTATTACGACATTTAAACTTTATACAAACTGTCAAATCGACATTGCTTTACTTCAACAATTACAATATCGTAATTTTGTATTAATTCCTGCCTGGAAATTATAAAGAAAACACTCATTTATTCAACAAGTATTACACCGTACATTGCTTTTGATTATTGCAATAATTCATGTTTCATGAGTGTTTTGCAACTAAAGGGTATAGTACCCAATTTTGAAAACTCAGCTTCTTACTAATACTTAAGGATATAAAGGTGTTTCCACATGGGATCGCCTTCTACTCTTCAAATGTACTCTTGCCTGCATGATTTGCATTTGGGCCTTCCTTAAGTCTGTAAAAAAAGCACATAATCATAGTTATTAGATCAAAGTTACTACAAATACAAAATAAATCCAGGGTGATAACAACAGAGGAATGTCTGGGTCTTAAGTCAAAGGAGGGAGAAAGACTTATAATGGCAAAAAATTGAATTCAAAATGAACAAACTGTACAAATTATTCTTAAGGAGCTAATATGTTTTATAAGTGTGTGTGTAGTTCCTCATTGTTGTTCAAACCATGTGGAGTGAGACAGCATGCTCCAGATATGTACCAAGATTCCATTCTGCGTAAAGCAGAAATCCTATTGCCTCCTCTCGGATGTTTCGCTACTGTGTCAATTCCAAAGTACTTTGCCTTTGTCCAATCTCCTCCATGGTATTCCCTGAAGTGTCTCGCTGTGTTATAACTCATGTCAGAGTTTGTGATTGCCCTCCAATGTTCTAAAATGTGTTTCTGTACTAGGAATGTCGTCAAACCTATGAACCATCTGTCACAGGGACAGGTGATTACATAAACAACGTAGTCAGTCTTGCATGTGATTAATTTCGTAATGTGATGTTTTTTCCTCACTCTCTCTAAGGTGATCTCCTGAACATTCATGCTGTACTTGCATGCCTTACAGTGTCCACATCTCTTAAATCCTTTACTTTGCCGGAGCCAAGTCGTATTTTTTGCATTCAAATGTCTATGTACCAACATATCTCTTAAAGATAAGTTCCTTTGGTAAGTAATGTTAGGTGCTTCTCCTATCCTGGCCCTCAACTTGGTGTCTTGTGTTAGTATTGTCCATCTACTCTTTAGGATTCTTCTCAGGTTGGTCACCGGGCTATTGAATTTAGTGATCAATCTTATAGGTGCCTCATCTGATTCATTTTGTCTCAGGGGTTTACCTTGTAACAACTCAGCCCTAGTTTCCTGATCTGCCTTTGCAGTGACTTTAAGGAGATTTTTCCTAGGGTATTTCCTGACAATAATCGTTCCATCATTTTTTGTTTGGTTTTCCTATAACTTTCTTCTGTACTGCTATTTCTCTTAGCCTTTAAAAATTCACTGTAGGGTATACTCCAGCGAAGGCTAGGTGGATGGCAGCTGTCTGCATGCAAGATTGAGTTTCCAGCAGTATCTTTCCTGAAGAGTTCTGTCTGTAGGATACCTTCTTTGAGGGTAAGTCTGATGTCCAGGAAATCGATACATTCCCTGCTACATTGTACAGTGAACCTCAGGTTTACCTCATTCCTGTTAAGATCCTCATGAAATAGTCTCAGGTCTTCTTCACTTCCTTCCCAAACAAAGAAAATGTCATTAATGTATCTCAGCCACACACTGATGCAGTCTATCCATCTGTTGAGTCACTGTTCCAGAGGACCTGCTCCTTCCACCAGCCCATCAAAAGGTTGGCGTAGCTTGATGCGAAGCAGGTCCCCATGGCTGTCCCTTGTATCTGCCTATAAAGGGTGTTCTCAAATAGAAATATGTTCTCTTTCAAACATGTCTCAATCATCTCAATCAACATTTGTGTGTGTTGAAGGACGTTGGCACTCCTTGTTTGAAGGAAGTATTTACATGCATTCATGCCAACTTTATGTCTAATACTAGTGTAGAGGCTCTCTGCATTTAAGCACACAAGCCAGCATTCATTCTTCCAACATAGGTTATTAGTCTTCTGTAGAAAGTCTTTTGTATCCCTAATATAGGAACTCAAATTCTGTACATATGGTGCTAGGAAGTGATCGACAAAGGTCGATGTATTCTCAAAGATACTATTTTTCGAGGAGACGATGGGGCGGCCAGGGGGTTGAGGGGATCCTTATGTATCTTAGGTAGCAAGTGTAAGGTAGGAATAGTGGGTGCGTCATTTTTCAAGAATTGTAATTCATCCCAACTCAACAGTTGTTGTTCATGCCAAGTCAGCAATCTGTCTTTGTAGTTGGAAAAACATTTTGTAAGTACTCTCTATCGGTTTTGGTATAACAGGTACTGTTTCTCACCTGTCTTAATCCTTCTTTTACATACCTCTCCCTGTCCATTATAACTGTGCTTCCTCCTTTGTCAGAGGGTTTCATAACTATAGTTTGATCTTTCTGTAAAGTTGTTAGAATATTCCATTGTATTTTGCTCAAATTGGTGCATATATATATATATTTGCAGGACAAATTTTAAACGTGGGTGTGGCAGCATCCGGGACATAGTGGCATCCAAAGAAGGCTAATACAGCCGAAATGCATCATGCCCAACAGATGTCTAATAAAGTGCTTCCGAAGAAATTTCCCCACGTGGCCTCTTCCTCCAGTACATTCGAAGGGTTTGTTGGATGTTTTCACGCCAGCCAGAGGCGTGTAAAGAGGCCCCGTTCCACAAGTCGGCTGGAGAGATACTGGTATCTGCATCTGCAGTTTTCTTTTTCGTCCAAGGAATTGGAGCTGCTCCGGCCCGCCTCACTGAGTAAGCAAAGTAAGGGCTGCTGCCAGGTGCAGCTCGTGACTTCACGAGGAGTTGGATTCATTGAAATCACAGCTCGCAGCCCGACGGACACTTATTTTTGGGGCTGGAATATATGGGCACCTAAGGAAGCCTTATGGATACCAATCCAACTGAGATATTCCAATCGGACACATCGCGTTTTGCCCTGCACAGCACCAGTCCATCGGGATTAAATACCATCAAGGTTCCCCATGCAACATCTACCCAGGAAGGATGAACTCTGGGAGTTGTAGTAATCACCATGCTACAACTGATGGGCGATCACATGATCGGGGGTCGATAGTGCTCCCACCAATGGGAGGGTTGCAGGACAAACTTTAAACGCGGGTGTGGCAGCATCCGGGACATAGTGGCATCCGAAGAAGGCTAATACAGCCGAAATGCATCATGCCCAACAGATGTCTAATAAAGTGCTTCCGAAGAAACTTCCCCGCGTGGCCTCTTCCTCCAGTACATTGGAAGGGTTTGTTGGATGTTTTCACGCCAGCCAGAGGCATGTAAAGAGGCCCCGTTCCACAAGTCGGCTGGAGAGATACTGGTATCTGCATCTGCAGTTTTCTTTTTCGTCCAAGGTATTGGAGCTGCTCCGGCCCGCCTCACTGAGTAAGCAAAGTAAGGGCTGCTGCCAGGTGCAGCTCGTGACTTCATGAGGAGTTGGATTCATTGAAATCACAGCTCGCGGCCCGATGAACACTTATTTTTGGGGCTGGAACGTATGGGGACCTAAGGAAGCCTTATGGACACCAATCCAACCGAGATATTCCAATCGGACACATCGCGTTTTGCCCTGCACAGCACCAGTCCATCGGGATTAAATACCATCAAGGTTCCCCGCGCAACATCTACCCAGGAAGGATAAACTCTGGGAGTTGTAGTAATCACCATGCTACAACTGATGGGCGATCACATGATCGGGGGTCGATAGTGCTCCCACCAATGGGAGGGTTGCAGGACAAATTTTAAACGCGGGTGTGGCAGCATCCGGGACATAGAGGCATCCGAAGAAGGCTAATACAGCCGAAATGCATCATGCCCAACAGATGTCTAATAAAGTGCTTCCGAAGAAATTTCCCCGCGTGGCCTCTTCCTCCAGTACATTGGAAGGGTTGGTTGGATGTTTTCACGCCAGCCAGAGGCGTGTAAAGAGGCCCCATTCCACAAGTCGGCTGGAGAGATACTGGTATCTGCATCTGCAGTTTTCTTTTTCGTCCAAGGTATTGGAGCTTCTCCGGCCCGCCTCACTGAGTAAGCAAAGTAAGGGCTACTGCCAGGTGCAGCTCGTGACTTCATGAGGAGTTGGATTCATTGAAATCACAGCTCGCGGCCCGATGAACACTTATTTTTGGGGCTGGAACGTATGGGGACCTAAGGAAGCCTTATGGACACCAATAAAACCGAGATATTCCAATCGGACACATCGCGTTTTGCCCTGCACAGCACCAGTCCATCGGGATTAAATACCATCAAGGTTCCCCGTGCAACATCTACCCAGGAAGGATAAACTCTGGGAGTTGTAGTAATCACCATGCTACAACTGATGGGCGATCACATGATCGGGGGTCGATAGTGCTCCCACCAATGGGAGGGTTGCAGGACAAATTTTAAACGTGGGTGTGGCAGCATCCGGGACATAGAGGCATCCGAAGAAGGCTAATACAGCCGAAATGCATCATGCCCAACAGATGTCTAATAAAGTGCTTCCGAAGAAATTTCCCCGCGTGGCCTCTTCCTCCAGTACATTGGAAGGGTTTGTTGGATGTTTTCACGCCAGCCAGAGGCGTGTAAAGAGGCCCCATTCCACAAGTCGGCTGGAGAGATACTGGTATCTGCATCTGCAGTTTTCTTTTTCATCCAAGGTATTGGAGCTGCTCTGGCCCGCCTCACTGAGTAAGCAAAATAAGGGTTGCTGCCAGGTGCAGCTCGTGACTTCACGAGGAGTTGGATTCATTGAAATCACAGCTCGCGGCCCGACGGACACTTATTTTTGGGGCTGGAACGTATGGGGACCTAAGGAAGCCTTATGGACACCAATCCAACCGAGATATTCCAATGGAACACATCACGCTTTGCCCTGCACAGCACCAGTTCATCAGGATTAAATACCATCAAGGTTCTCCGCGCAACATCTACCCAGGAAGGATGAACTCTGGGAGTTGTAGTAATCACCATGCTACAACTGATGGGCGATCACATGATCAGGGGTCGATAGTGCTCCCACCAATGGGAGGGTTGCAGGACAAATTTTAAACGCGGATGTGGCAGCATCCGGGACATAGTGGCATCCGAAGAAGGCTCATACAGCCGAAATGCATCATGCCCAACAGATGTCTAATAAAGTGCTTCCGAAGAAATTTCCCCACGTGGCCTCTTCCTCCAGTACATTGGAAGGGTTTGTTGGATATTTCCACGCCAGCCAGAGGCATGTAAAGAGGCCCCGTTCCACAAGTCGGCTGGAGAGATACTGGCATTTGCATCTGCAGTTTTCTTTTTCATCCAAGGTATTGGAGCTGCTCCGGCCCGCCTCACTGAGTAAGCAAAGTAAGGGCTGCTGCCAGGTGCAGCTTGTGACTTCACAAGGAGTTGGATTCATTGAAATCACAGCTCGCGGCCCGACTGACACTTATTTTTGGGGCTGGAATGTATGGGGACCTAAGGAAGCCTTATGGACACCAATCCAACCGAGATATTCCAATCGGACACATCGCGTTTTGCCCTGCACAGCACCAGTCCATCGGGATTAAATACCATCAAGGTTCCCCGCGCAACATCTACCCAGGAAGGATGAACTCTGGGAGTTGTAGTAATCACCATGCTACAACTGATGGGCGATCACATGATCGGGGGTCGATAGTGCTCCACCAATGGGAGGGTTGCAGGACAAATTTTAAACGCGGGTTTTGAGCATCCGGGACATAGTGGCATCCGAAGAAGGCTAATACAGCCGAAATGCTTCATGCCCAACAGATGTCTAATAAAGTGCTTCCAAAGAAATTTCCCCACGTGGCCTCTTCCTCCAGTACATTGGAAGGGTTTGTTGGATATATATATATATATATATATATATATATATATATATCCATACAACAAAGTCGCCCGCTGTGGAGGGGCCCACAACAGGTAGATTCAGCTCAAAGACGTTTATTTGAAAGTTGCAGATACAAGAAAGGGACTGCTGCCACACAGATTGTCCGATTAGCCCGACGCGTTTCATGCCTTCGTAGCATTTCATCAGGGGCTTCTGGCATACAGAACTAAAGGTTGGCTGAATCATTTAACACCTGCTGTTCATTCAGTTCCCGCCTCTGTGGGCATCGCCACTCCCGTGGCATTCTGGTATTTGTGGTGCTTATTTTCTTACCCCAGTGGGTCATTGGCCATCCCAGTCCATTGTACAACATATTACCCAAGTGGGTTGCGACACCCGGTCACCTTCTCATATCGGCACCTCATTACTTTCAAATTGGCTCCTGTTCCATTTTCAGTTGCACCGTATGGTGTGACTGCTGGTCTGTCCACAAACAGCAGGGCTCCTTCCGCGGCCCAGGCGTGGCCGCTTCAATCCATACAACAAAGTCGCCCGCTGTGGAGGGGCCCACAACAGGTAAATTCAGCTCAAAGACGTTTATTTGAAAGTTGCAGATACAAGAAAGGGACTGCTGCCACACAGATTGTCTGATTAGCCCGACGCGTTTCATGCCTTCATAGCATTTCATCAGGGGCTTCTGGCATACAGAACTAAAGGTTGGCTGAATCATTTAACACCTGCTGTTCATTCAGTTCCCGCCTCTGTGGGCGTCGCCACTCCCGTGGCATTCTGGTATTTGTGGTGCTTATTTTCTTACCCCAGTGGGTCATTGGCCATCCCAGTCCATTGTACAACATATTACCCAAGTGGGTTGCGACACCCGGTCACCTTCTCATATCGGCACCTCATTACTTTCAAATTGGCTCCTGTTCCATTTTCAGTTGCACCGTATGGTGTGACTGCTGGTCTGTCCACAAACAGCGGGGCTCCTTCCGCGGCCCAGGCGTGGCCGCTTCAATCCATACAACAAATTCGCCCGCTGTGGAGGGGCCCACAACAGGTAAATTCAGCTCAAAGACGTTTATTTGAAAGTTGCAGATACAAGAAAGGGACTGCTGCCACACAGATTGTCCGATTAGCCCGACGCGTTTCATGCCTTCATAGCATTTCATCAGGGGCTTCTGGCATACAGAACTAAAGGTTGGCTGAATCATTTTAAACACCTGCTGTTCATTCAGTTCCCGCCTCTGTGATGTTCGCAACGGTACACAGGAGGCCACACTGGTGGTTGGGGCGTCATCGGGAATATTGCGCTGATTAAAATAAAACAATTTTGGACACTTGTGTCACTACCACCCCCATTTCTCAAACATGAGGTCAGAGTACCTCCGCCCTGACCCCTTATGTTAGCTTTCCCCAAAAATTACTGCCCCGGGAACCATTCCCGATCCATAAAATGGTAGCTGCAACTGTCTGTTAAGGTTGCGTCCAGCCAATCAGAGCATTCCTGCTGGCGCACACATTCACGATTTACTGCAAAATCGGCACGAAATATCCGCGACCATCGTGAAAC
The DNA here is from genome assembly GCA_963921515.1 of Calotriton arnoldi. NCBI lineage: Eukaryota > Metazoa > Chordata > Amphibia > Caudata > Salamandridae > Calotriton > Calotriton arnoldi. Next base: position 61,235 of record CAWUFW010020241.1, on the reverse strand, counting down.
TGCCACAAAAAATCAGCGGTCAGAGATTTCACTATATTGTTCAGCTTTAATTTCTCACACACTACTGAACAGATTTGCACCAAATAACAAAAATCACAATCTGCATAACAACATCTACCTTTCTGCCAAATTTATGTAATTCCACCCAGCTGTTCGGGCTGTAGGTTCGACAATGTGTTCCTATGGGAATTAACATTACAAATGCACCATTATTTGGCACCCCTATTTCTCAGTCGCCTCTGCACAGATGACCCCAAAAATTTCTATGAAACACAAAACCTACTTTGACACTTTTGTTGGCAAATTTCATGAAGATTGGTCAAACGACGCCAAAGTTATAGACAAGTCAAAAAATGCTTTTCCTATGGAAACTAGGTCCTAACTATAAAACTATAACTACCTACTGGTGACAGCCAGTATGTAATGTATATATATATATATATATATATATATATATATATATATATATATATATATATATATATATATATATATATATATATATATATATTCACTGAAAAAACCATAGGTTTCAGGGACGTTATAGTTACAAATTAGCATTTAAAAAACCTTTGAAATTCACTGAAAAAACCATAGGTTTTAGGGACAGTTATAGTTAGTTGGACATTGCACTCGTACAAAACCCGTGAAATTCCCCCGTTATAGTTAGTCCAGCTAACTATAACTCGCGCCCATGCAATGCACTGCTGATGACGTCACATATTACATCACTCATGACATGGTCAGTGACATCACTGATGACATCACTGATGACATCTCAAATGACATCACTGATGACATCACTGATGACATCATCCAGTGACTGTGTGTTTCTGTAAAGTTTCAATATTTTTAATATATATAGGAAAAGACGTATTGAAGAATGAATGGGTGTGTAAGTGTCTGTATGGATGATTTAGTAGGTGCGTGACTGACTGTATAAGTGAGTGATTTAAGGTATCTTACTGAATGCATGGGTTAGTGACTAAACTGGGTGAATGTCTGTATCCGTCTGTCTGTTGCTGTGTAAGTGGCTGCATGTGTTTGTGAATAGCTACATGAGTGTCTATATGAGTTATTGAATGCTTGTGTGAGTATCTGTATGGGTGCCTGAGTGTTTGTGTGGGAGGGGTGTGTGCGACTCTGTGCATAGATGTGTGAGTGGGTGATTCACTGGGTGGATGGTTTCAAGAGTGCATCTGTGATAGACTGTATGGGTGGGTAAGTGTGTGTAAGAGTGTGTTAGTGAGTGAATGTATGTCCCAGTGGTACATGTGTGAGTAACTACATATGTGAAAGGCAGTATATATGTGTGTTGGAGTATATAAATAGCTATAAGCGAGAGTGAGTGATTGTGATAGTGGCTGTATGGTTGAGTGTGTGCTTGTATCAGTGATTGTATAAGAGCGTAAGAATGTGCTAGTATTTGTATGAGTAAGTGAGCTGGTGTGTGTATAACTGTATAGGTGAGTAAATGGTAGTGTGTTAAATTATTTGCATGACTGACTAGGTGTGTGAGTACCTCTATGGATGAGTGGCGGTGTTTGAGTGTCTATATAGGAGTATGAGTGCATATGATAGTCCTGTACTGAGTGACCGTAAGTATGAGTGACTGTACGGGTGAGTGAGTGGATGTGTGCGTAGACCTAAGAATCAGTGAGTGGGTATGTAGTTATTGGTGTTGGAGTGTCTATGGTTTTGCGAATGGCAGTCTGTAATTTAGAGTGGGTGTATCAAAGGTTATATTAGGGTGTGAGAAGATGCATGAAATTATCACGTGGATGATGTCATCAGTGATGTCATTTGAGATGTCATCAGTGATGTCATCAGTGATGTCACTGACCATGTCATGAGTGATGTAATATGTGACGTCATCAGCAGTGCATTGCGGGGCGCGAGTTATAGTTAGCTGGACTAACTATAACGGGGAATTTCACGGGTTTTGTACGAGTGCAATGTCCAACTAACTATAACTGTCCCTAAAACCTATGGTTTTTTCAGTGAATTTCAAAGGTTTTTTAAATGCTAATTTGTAACTATAACGTCCCTGAAACCTATGGTTTTTTCAGTGAATTTCAAAGGTTTTTTAAATGCTAATTTGTAACTATAACATGTCTGAAACCTACGGTTTTTTCAGTGAATTTCAAAGGTTTTGTAAATGACAATTTTTAAATGTATTAATTGTTATATAAATTTTTTTCATACTGATTTACTACATTTTCAGAAACAATTTTTTTTACATATTTTATTTTTTAAATTACATTGTAATTACATTATACATTACATTACAAAAATACTTTCTCAGAATGAATTACTTTAGTTTAAATACTTTGCACATAGGCAATAGACTTTTAAGTACAGTAGTTACAGTTGTTGCAATGGGCAACACATTTTCAAACACAATGCAACATTCAGCTCAATGTGAATTTCTAGTTAAATGCAATTAGTTACTTTATGGATTACTTTTCTAACCACAGGACTGGATCCTAGATTCAGTCCTGGAACATCTCCTGTAAACAGTTGAGTAAAAGCGTTTTGGTTACAGTCGTGATTTTTAAGGAATATTATTGTACTTTAAAAGTTGACACTTAGAAACTTTTTCTCATAGAATCACCAATGTTATCCTATGGAAGGAAATTCACTTAGAAGGTAAAAACTGTTATCGTTACATTTTCTTACTCAGTGTTGCATCCTGGATCCAGCACTGGTGCATCTCCTGTAAACAGTTGAAAGAATGCGTTTAAGTCATACAGGCAATTTTTAGGAATATTTGTAGTTTGTGAAAATCGACACTTTGAAACTTTTCTGCTGAAAACCACACAATGGATTCCTATGGAAGAAAATATAAGTTACTGGTAAGTACGGTTAAAATTACTTTTCAGGGTCAGTGCTGGGCTAAAAGATGCAGCACTGGGTTCTCTCCTGATAACAGGTGAGTAAATTGGAATTCGTACTTTGGTTGATTTTAGAGGAATATTATAAAGTTCCAAAACTCCACACTTAGAAGAATTTCCAAGTGAAACCAGTCAATGTTAGCCTATGAAGGAAATTCAAGTTACTGGTAAGTACGGTTAAAATTACTTTTCAGGATTAGTACTGGGCTGAAAGATGCAACACTGAGGTCTCTCCTGATAACAGGTGAGTAAATCGGAATTCGTATTTCGGCTGATTTTAGAGGAATATTTTAAAGTTCCAAAACTCCACACTTAGAAGAATTTCCAAGTGAAACCAGTCAATGTTAGCCTATGGAAGGAAATTCAAGTTACTGGTAAGTACGGTTAAAATTACTTTTAAGGACCAGTACTGGGCTGAAAGATACAGCACTGAGGTCTCTCCTTATAACAGGTGAGTAAATCGGAATTCGTATTTCGGCTGATTTTAGAGGAATATTTGTATGTTTCAAAAATCAACACTTAGAAACTTTATCAACAAAAAGCAGGCAATGATATCCTATGGAAGGAAATTCAAGTTACTGGTAAGTACGGTTAAAATTACTCTTCAGGACCAGTACTGGGCTGAAAGATGCAGCACTGAGGTCTCTCCTTATAACAGGTGAGTAAATAGGAATTCGTATTTCGGATGATTTTAGAAGAATATTTGCACAATGGTGAAGGGAGGGGGCGGGGCCTGAGGTGACATCTGTGCAAACGCGCCCCGTGGCGCGTTTTAAGTTGGGGGATTAAGTCCCCTTGAATCCTGAGGGTCCCTAGGGGCCAACTAGCCCACCAGGAACCTCCAATATGCGCCAGGGGCTGCGTTGCAGAGACGTGTAGAGAGGCCACACCCCTTTTACACCTCTCTGCAACGCAGCTCTGTGGCGCTTTCTGGATGTACCTGTTGGGCTAGTTGGCCCCAGGGACCCTCAGGATTGAAGGGGATTTAATTCCCCATCTTAAAACGCGCCACGGGGCCTGTTTGCACACATGTCACCTGAAGCCCCGCCCCTCCCTTCACCACTGTGCAAACGCGCCCGTGGCGTGTTTTAAGTTGGGGAATTAAGTTCCCTTGAATCCTGAGGGTCCCCGGAGTCCAACTAGCCCACCATATACCTCCAAAAGCGCCACAGAGCTGCGTTGCAGAGAGGTGTAAAAGGGGCGTGGCCTCTGTACACCTCTCTGCAAGGCAGCCCCTGGCGCATACTGGAGGTTCCTGGTGGGCTAGTTGGCCCCCAGGGACCCCCAGTATTCAAGGGAATTGTTCCTCCTCTGCAAACGCGCCAAGGGGCACGTTTGCAGAGTGGTGAAGGAAGGGGGAGGGGCCTGCGGGCCCGATCGTTTGTAAAAAAAAAAAAAATTTTTTGTCCCCTGAAGGGGGGCTGTGTGGCCCCCCTTCCCTTTTTCTGTTTTTGGGCCCTGGGGACCCCATCCCCCAGGGCCTTACCCCTTTTTTTAATTACAAATTTAAAAAACGGGAAGGGGGCCGCGTGGCCCCCTTCCCTGGGCCTGTATTGGCCCCGGGACCCCATCCCCGGGGCATGGCCTCTATTTTTACTTTTATTCTTTTGAGGGGGCTGCGTGGCCCCCTCCTCTGGCCATTTTAAGGCCCCGGGGACCCCATCTCCCGGGGCCGGCCATACCCTTTTTTTTTTCTTAAAACATTTTTGTAAACTTTGGGGAGGGGGGCCGCGTGGCCCCCCTCCCGGGCCACTACTTGCCCCGGGGACCCCATCCCCCGGGGCTGGCCCTCTCGTTGGGGGCTGTGGGAGGGTCCCCAATCCTCCCACAGTCCCGCCGGCTCCCCGCGTCCCTTGGGAGCCGTCATTGCTTTTCCACATGGGGAGCTGCTAAGATGCAGCTCCCCATGTGGAAAGCAATGTGCTTTGGATATTGGAAGAGAGCAGGTTTCCCTGCTCTCCCTTCCAATATCCAAAGCAGTTTGCTATGGCAGGACGGGAGCCGCGAGGCTCCGTCTTGCCATAGCAAACTACAGTGTCCCGGGGTAGGCACCCCGGGACACTGCAGGAGCCGGCCCTGGGGGTGGTGGTCCCCAGGGCCATCAAGGGCTCCAGGAGGGGGCCGCGCGGCCCCACTCCCATTCAGTTCACAGCCCCGGGAGGTGGTGGTCCCCGGGCTCTGGGGTCCGTAACGGACCCCCATATTTAAATGTTTAGTGCCCCGGGAGGTGGCGGTCCCGGGCGTGTGGGGGGCTGGAGCCCCCCACACAGGTTTTTAATTTATAAAAAAAAGGCCCGGGGAGGTGGTGGTCCTCGGGGCTGCGGGAGGGCTCAGAGCCCTCCCGCAACATTCTAAAAAAAAAGCCCCGGGGGGTGGCGGTCCCCGGGGCTTGGGGGCCCTTTGAGGCCCTTTGAGGCCCCCACACATTAAATTATCCCCCCCCCCCACCATGCCCCCGGGACTTGGGCCACCCGGGGGCAAAATGCAATCGAAGCGCGGGAGACCGCGCTTCTATTTTTTTTTTTTCGGCAGGATTCGCGCACCCTTGTGGGACCCCTGAGCAAACCTAGGGGTCAGGGTGTTTCTACCCTGCCCCCTTTGTGCGCTTTGCGCACTTGTTTCTGTCCCTCGGTTCTACCGAGGGACAAAATGGCTGCCAACATTTCCTGAATCGGAATGTTGACAGCCAGCTGACAGCCAATTAACATGCAGCTCGTGATCGGGACGGTGCACGCAGGGTGCGCTGAGGGTACGCGGACCCTACTCGGCCATAGATATCACTATCTTTTTACTTTTGATTTTCTCAGCAACTACTGAACGGATTTACACCATTTAACAAAAGGGTTCTTTCTGAACCAAGAACTACCTCTTTGCCAAATTTGGTGTAATTCCGTTCAGCAGTTCGGGCTGTAGCCGTGTCTAAAGTTTCCTATGGAAAATTGCATGGGGAAAACGCGTTTTGGGACCCCCTTTTTCTCGGCCCCCGCTTGACGAATCCCCCGAGACTTTCAGGGTAGGAGCGGACCGGAGCGGGCCATAAAGTTTGAAAATTTTGCGAAGATACGTCAACCGGCAAGAGAGTTATTTCAAATAGAATGTCACAGATTTCCTATTGATAATAGGTTGTAACTATAACTATCTACTGGCGACCGCCAGTAGATAATATATATATATATATATATATATATATATATATATATATATATATATATGTATATATATAGAGATATATATATATATATATATATATATATATATATATATATATATATATATATGCAACTAAGGGATCCCCGCCACACTGCATCACAGGACACGGGGACACGGACTCCACTTGATGCTGTTAGATATTCTTTATTTATTTAGAGATTGGATGGCAGGATGACGCGTTTCGCCCACCTCGCTGGGCTTGTTCACATAACGAGGCACACTCCAGATCTAACATTTAAAGTGCAGTAAACACCACGTGATGAAAACCAGGCATGGTCATGGACAAAAGACTGTCGTAGCCGATAGACAGGACATTACATGTAAGTATAAAACTTTCCTTAATTAATGTTATATAAAGTGTATGTATAAATAAAGCATAGCAATGATGGAAATAGGTTTCAATGTTTTTGACATAAATTCATTGTAAAAAACATTGTAAAAAACACAGATCTTCAGGTATCAAAGAAATTGGTACTTTTAAAATTGAAAAACGTATAGTTATACTTTCAATTTCATGAAAATTTAATACTTGCTTAAATGCATTCTTTGGCTGATTTGGCCTTATTACAGGTTAACATGCTATAACGCTGGCTACTCTTATTGTGGTATTTAACCTTTCATTGGACCCTATAACCTCATATAGTTCCAAAGTAAAAATGTTACCTATCTCTAAATAGAGAATTATTCATGTGCTACGTGCATGTAGACTGTATCCGAAAACTAGATACCAATTGGTTCTGAGTGCAATGTCAAATCTAAACCTATGTGATAAGCTATGAACAATGCCTTTCCTAATAGAGCCTGTCTAATATAGTGACATTGACTTTCAAGTCCTTGATCCATATTGCCTAAATTAATACTTAAAAAGTGCCTAAGTGCTCCTGAAAGTGCTGAAGTACTAAAATTGAAAACCCATATTTACCATGGGCATGGGAAAGCTAGCAGCTGTGTAATTATATTTAAAACATATCTTGTTTCAATGCATAACTCCCTGTGGATTCTACCAGACTGGTATGATTCCAGGTAACTGTATTGTTGAAGGCGTCTGTACTAAGGCAATTTTATAGTGTATGATACTCTAAACTTCATAAAAAGTTGTGCAGTTCTTCCCCATTGTTCAGTTCATTGGGTGTACGAGTGTCCAGCTCCAAAATGAATTTGGACTCCAACCTCCTCAAGAGTTTTTCTCTGTTCCCTCCTCTTTTAAGGGGGGGGAACTGCCCCTATGACAAAATACTTGAGGCTACTTAGGTCCTTGTTGTGGACTGCTTTAAAGTGCCTGGCCACTGGGTAGGACACGTCAGAATTAACAAAGGCTCTGAGGTGTTGCAGAATCTGCACGTGTACCTGCAATTTGGTACTGCCTACGTATTGTAGGCCACAGGCACAGGTTAAAACATATATCGTGAATTCCGTGCGGCAGTTGTATATTCCTTTGAGTTGGTTGGTAGTAGGCCCAAAGACGGAGGAATACTGGGTTGTGTTAATGCCGAACTTACATGCTCGGCAGGAACTGCACTTATAAAACCCATTCTTCAAAGCTAGCCAGTTTTTCTTTGATCTACAGTCCATGGCTGGTAATTCCGGACTGCTCCTAACAAGTGAGTTGTGCATGGATCTGGCTCTCCTAAACGTGAAAGAAGGCTCAAACGGGATAAGATCTCCTAATATTGCTTCATTTTAATAATGGGCCAGTTGGAGTTAATGATGGCTCTAATGCGCTTGTGTTGACTGCTGTAAGTTGTTATTAGTCTGGTTCCCTGACTTCATGACGAGGCAATTTGCTCAGTGTTGTTCTGCCTGTTGGGTCTATGCTCACTGGTACAGAGTAGGTCGTTTTGTGGGACTCTGTTGACTTTTTCTAATGCTGTTTGTATAGTCTGTTTGCTGTAACCTCTCTCAGTGAATCTATTTGTTGCATCCCTTGCACAGTCTTCAAAGTCCTGGTTTGTGCTACAGATTCTCCTGAGTCTGAGGAATTCCCCATAGGGGATGCTCTTAATCAGATGGTGAGGGTGGAAGCTGGAAGCATGGAGAGTGGAGTTACCAGCAGTGCTTTTTCTATGTAATGTTGTTTCCAGTTTGTTATCTATAGCCTGGACATGTACATCAAGAAAATTGATGGCTGTATTACTAATCTCTGCAGTAAATTGCAAATTCAATACATTGTGATTAATGTTGTCAATGAATGCAATAGCTTGTTCTTTTGATCCACTCCATACCATAAAGATGTCGTCTATAAATCTCATCCAGCAAATTATGTGGTTATCCCACACCTCTTTATGTGTAGGCCTGAGTACCTGCTCCTCCCACCAACCTATGTGTAAACACGCCTAGCTGGGGGAGAAGCAGGCTCCCATGATATATATATCCACTCCAAACCTCTCGATACACGAGAAACAGTGGGCACTCTAAACGAGGTAAGAATGATTTCTTTATTTTGATCACAGCGTTTCAGTTCCCTGACGCGTTTCGGCTGGTCCCAGCCTATATATATATATATATATATATATATATATATATATATATATATATATATATATATATATATATATATATATATATATATTCACTGAAAAAACCATAGGTTTCAGACACGTTATAGTTAGAAATTTGCATTTAAAAAACCTTTGAAATTCACTGAAAAAACCATAGGTTTTAGGGACAGTTATAGTTAGTTGGACATTGCACTCGTACAAAACCCGTGAAATTCCCCGTTATAGTTAGTTCAACTAACTATAACTCGCGCCCCGCAATGCACTGCTGATGACGTCACATATTACATCACTCATGACATGGTCAGTGATATCACTGATGACATCACTGATGACATCTCAAATGACATCACTGATGACATCATGCAGTGACTGTGTGTTTCTGTAAAGTTTAAATATTGTTAATATATATAGGAAAAGACGTATTGAAGAATGAGTGGCTGTATAAGTGTCTGTATGGATGATTTAGTAGGTGCGTGACTGACTCTATAAGTGAGTGATTTAACGTATCTTACTGAATGCATGGGTTAGTGACTAAACTGGGTGAATGTCTGTATCCGTCTGTCTGTTGCTGTGTAAGTGGCTGCATGTGTTTGTGAATAGCTACATGAGTGTCTATATGAGTTATTGAATGGTTGTCTGAGTATCTGTATGGGTGCCTGAGTGTTTGTGTGGGAGGGGTGTGTGCGACAATGTGCATAGATGTGTGAGTGGGTGATTGTTAGAAATGGGGGTCTCTAGTTGGCAATGGCGGGCCACTGTCCAAGTAGGGACCCTTCTTCCTAAGTCAGAGTGAGAGGGTTACCCTCTTTAATACCCCTGCTCAACCCTGTGGTAACGTAGCACGAGCAGGTAGGCTTATCTCAGAGGCAGGGTGTGAAGCATTTATGATCATACACAGTAACACAATGAGGAACACTACAAAGGGACACCACACAAGTAGTTATTATAAAAAATAAGTATCTTTATATAAAGGCAGATTTATCACAAGACCAATAACTGTAAAAGCCACAATACTGTCAAAAATAGGATAGCTGTTGAAGGGCTGTCAAAAATAGTTCAAAGGTTGCAAAAATAAGGTTCAAGTTCAAAGCAGTGGTCTCTGCGACCCTTTCTTTCACAAAGTACCTGGGTTTAGTTGCAAAACCAACAAAGTGTCGCAAAGAAGCTGTAGCGATGATTCTCGGCACGCGAGGCCGGCGATGCGTTGAAATCCTTGCCGCAAGGGAGGATGATGCGCCGATCTGCGGGATGCGTGCGGAGACGATGCGACAAACTTCTGCACGCTGGACCACCGATGCGATGACTTTCTTGCCGCGTGGGAGAAGTCGATGCGGTGATCCTGTTGCGCTGTGCGATCGTGTTGCGATGCGAAGACAAGACGCTCCGCGAGGGAGCGACGAAATTCGGTGTGATGCGATCAAAGTGGCGAACGCACGGCGTCCGCACTGCGATGTCTCGAAGCGATGATTTCTGTCAGGGTTGCGAGTGCGCGGCGACAGCAGCGCGATGATCTTTCCAGCGCGTCTCGGCTGCAGCGGCTCGCAACGGGGCGTCAGCGATGGTTTCGGGTTGCGGGCCCTCGGCGGCAGCAGCGCGATGATTTTCCCAGCGCTCTCGACTGCAGCGGCCCGCAAAGATGCGTTAGCGTCGATCTCTTACCCTCTTCTCTCTGATGCAAACTAGAGGCCCTGGAACTCACAGGAGCCTCCTCAGCAGATAGCAGTCCTCGCAGGGAGGAAGCAGGAGGTAGGTGGTGGAGTCTGTTGTGCCTGAGACTCCAGCAGGAGGCTAGCTCTTTTCCTAGCCCTTGGGTGATTGCTGTACAAAAATAAAAGTTCTCTCAATAGTTCCTTTTCCTCTTCTTCAAGGTCCAGTGGTCACTGCTGCAGGCCAGTGCAAGAAACAACACACAAGCACAAGGACAGTCACTTCCTGCAGATTCCTCCAGTGGCACGGACAGAGTTTCCTCTCCAGATCCAAAAGCAATACAAAAGTAGGGGGTTTGAGCACAGATATTTATACCCCAAAAGCCTTTGATCCTTGAAGCTACCAGTCCCTGAACCTAGCCAGAACCAGTTCTGCTCAGGCCTGGAGCACTTTGTTTACCAGGCTGCATCCTTCCTTTCAGAAAGAGGGGTCTGCTAGCAGACACACAGTGGGAGGTGGAGCCAGCATTCACCTTGCCAGGCACAGCCCTATTCAGATCAAAGAGCCACCCTTCCCCACACTCTAAATGCAGATCTCTCTATTCCACCAAGGTCTGACTCAGCCTGTCCTGCCCCTCTAAAACCAGACAGCCAATACACATAACGGCAGAGCACACTGGAAGGCTTAGGCAAGAAAATACCTACTTTCTAAAAGTGGTATTTTCAAACACAGAATATAAAAATAAACTTCACTAAAAGGTGTATTTTAATATTCTGAGCTCAGGCATACTAAATTCGTTTTTCTACCATGTCCCTGGGGTCAGTTAGGACTATAGCATGTAATAGTCAAACTGCCCATTCTAGCCTATGAGGAACAGGTAGCCTTACAGTAGTGAAAAACGAAATGGTGCATAATTCACTACCAGGACATGCTACACACACCCAGGCATGTCCTACCTTACACATACAATGCACCCTACCCGAGGGGCGACTTACAGGATGCCAAGGGAAGGTTCAGGGGCTGGGAAGTGGTTGCACTTCACAGCCAAGATGGCAGTTCTGGACTGCACACAGACACTGCAGTGGCAGGTCTGAGACACACTTTACAAGCTGCTTCTGTGGGTGGCACACATCAGTGCTGCAGGCCCACCAGCAGCATTTGGTTTACCAGCCCTGGGCACACATAGGCCACACTACTAGGGACTAACAGGTAACCCAAATAAGCCAATCAGGGATATACCAATTCACATAGACATATTTATACAGGGAGCATTCGCGCTGTGACACTGAATGGCAGTGGCACAGCGCCCAGAGCATCTAACACCAGTAAAACAGAGGAGACAACAGCGAAAAATGGAAGGGAGACCCACGCCAATGGTGCCAGGTCTAACACACGTCCCCTCCAGCTGAAATGTGGGGAGAACTACCCATCCCCTTGGAAGTTCTCATCGCTAAGGCGGAAAAATCTGGACAGACCATCAGCATTGGCGTGTTCTGTACCAGGGCGGTGTTCCACCGTGAAGTCCATACCCTGTAGGGAAATGGACCACCTCAACAACTTGGGATTCTCACCCCTCATCTGCATCAGCCATCTGAGGGGCCTGTGGTCTGTCTGAACCCGGAAGTGAGTCCCAAACAGGTATGGTCTCAGCTTCTTCAGTGCCCAGACCACAGCAAATGCCTCACGCTCAATTGCACTCCACCTCTGTTCCCGTGGCAGTAACCTCCTACTGATGAAGGCCACAGGTTGGTCTAGGCCCTCCTCATTTATCTGTGACAGAACGGCCCCCACCCCATGCTCTGAAGCGTCTGTCTGGACAACAAATTCCTTAGCAAAATTGGGCGCCTGGAGTACGGGTGCTGTACACATAGCAGTTTTGAGGGCATCAAAGGCTTTCTGACAGGTGTCAGTCCAGTTCACAATCTTTGGCCGCTTCTTGGAAGTCAGCTCAGTCAAGGGTGCAACAATGTTGCCATACCCCTTGACAAACCTCCTGTAATAACCCGTGAGTCCTAAGAAGGCCCTCACCTGGGTCTGGGTCCTTGGGGGCTCCCAAGTCAGGATGGTTTCAATCTTGGGCTGCAGGGGCGCCACCTGGCCGCTCCCCACCTGGTGTCCCAAGTACACCACAGAACCCTGCCCAATCTGGCACTTACTGGCCTTGATTGTGAGGCCTGCTCTGCGCAGCGCCATCAACACTTCCCAGAGGTGGCGCAAGTGGTCCTCCCAGGAGGAACTAAACACTGCAATGTCATCCAGGTAGGCGGCACTGAAAGCCTCCAGCCCAACCAACACCTGGTTGACCAATCTCTGGAAGGTGGCAGGGGCATTCTTCATCCCAAAGGGCATCACACGGAACTGGTAGTGCCCATCTGGTGTGGAGAATGCTGACCTCTCCTTTGCCCCATCCGTTAAGGCGATCTGCCAGTACCCAGACGTCAGATCAAACGTGCTGAGGTACCGGGCAGCCCCTAACCGGTCTATGAGCTCATCAGCTCTGGGGATGGGGTGCGCGTCGGTCTTGGTGACCGAATTGAGACCTCGGTAGTCCACACAGAACCTAAGTTCAGGAGTGGCACCAGGCGTCGCAGCTTTTGGTACCAAGACCACGGGGCTGGACCAGGGGCTGCTAGAGGACTCAACCACCCCTAGGGCGAACATTTTGGAGACCTCCTCCTTAATGCAAGCCCTGACCCTGTCAGTTACCCTGTAAGCCTTGTGCTTGACAGGAGAACTGTCCCCGGTATCCACCTCATGGACACACCAATCAGTGACACCAGGTACCAGGGAGAACAAATCAGAAAATTGCCCCAACAGGTGGTGACAATCTCCCTGCTGCTCAGGGGTCAGTGTGGTGGAGAGGATCACACCCTCCACTGACCCATCCTTCTCTTCTGCACACAGGAGGTCAGGGAGAGGCTCACTCTCCTCCTCAACCCCATCATCTGTGGCAAGAAGCATGCCCACTTCAGACCTCTCAAAGTGGGGCTTTAGGCGGTTCACATGCAGGACCCGCAAGGGGTTCCTGGGAGACTGAAAGTCCACCAAGTAGGTAACTGGACTTTTGCGCTCCACCACCTCAAAGGGACCGGTCCACTTATCTTGGAGCGCACAAGGCTCCACTGGGGCCAGTACCCAAACCTTCTGACCAGGTTGAAATTCGACCAGAGTGGCATTCTGGTCGTGCCAACGTTTCATTTCTTCTTGGCTGGCTTCCAGATTTGCCTCAGCAATTTTTCTGAAACGCCGAGTCTGGTTCCTGAAGGCCAACATGTAGCTAAATACATCTTGGGGAGGTTTCCTGGGAGATTGCTCCCAGCCTTCCTTGACCAGACTCAGAGGTCCTCTAACCGGGTGGCCATAGAGGAGTTCAAAGGGACTGAACCCTAAGGACTTCTGTGGCACCTCCCGGTAGGCAAACAACAGGCATGGCAAGAGGACGTCCCACTTACGCCTCAGGGGCTCTTCTAGGCCCATGATCATGCCCTTCAAGGTCCGGTTGAACCTTTCAACCAGACCATTACCTTGGGGGTGGTAAGGAGTGGTGAACTTATACGTTACCCCACACTCCTTCCACAGAGACTTCATGTACTGGGAGATGAAGTTGGTCCCCCTGTCAGACACCACCTCTCTGGGGAATCCCACACGGGAGAAAATCCCCATCAGTGCACGTCCCACCACGGGGGCCGTCACTGTCCTGAGCGGGATGGCTTCAGGGTACCGGGTGGCATGGTCCACCAAGACCAGGATGAACCTGTTGCCCATGGCTGTCTTGGGGTCCAGAGGCCCCACAATGTCAATGCCCACTCGCTCGAATGGGGTACTCACAACTGGAAAGGGCTGGAGTGGGGCCTTGATCTTCCCCCACTCTTCCCACTTGCCTGGCAAGTCTCACAGGTCCTGCAATGAGAGTCTGAACTCTTGTGCATCTGGGGCCAATAAAAGTGGGCAGCCAGCCTCTCAAAGGTCTTGGTCTGCCCCAGATGTCCTGCCAATGGAATGTCATGAGCCAACCCCAGTAGGAAGGTTCTGAAGCACTCGGGTACCACCAGCACACGGGCTGACCCTGGCTCAGCAACCTTAGGCTCACTATACAGGAGACTGTTCTCCCAATAAATCAGATGTGAACCGGACATGTCACCTTCTGCCTGGGCTGCAGCCTGTCGCCGCATACCCTCAAGGGAGGGGCAAACTCTCTGCTGCTCACAAAATTCCTCCCTGGTGGGTCCCCCTTCCTGCTGCCAATGGGTCAGCTCAGGCAGGTCCCCCAGTTCGGTGATCTGCTCCCCGGTAGGCTCCAGGGCATCCCCCTCAGGGTCTGCTTCTTCCTGGGCCGTGGGAACCAAGGGGGCCGGCTTCCCGCGCCCCTTGCCCCTTCTCTCTAAGGCAGGGATCTGGGCCCTACTCTCAGGCTCCAGATCCTTTTCAACACCCTCCTTGGCTGCCATGGACCGCGTGGTAGCACACGCCCACTCAGGCAGACCCAACATCTCTAAGTGAGCCTTCCTCTCCACCGTAGCCCACGGGGAGTCCTCCAAATCATTGCCCAGCAGACAGTCTACAGGCATGGCGGGCCTCACAGCTACCTGAAGAGTTCCTGAGACCCCCCCACTCAAAGGGGACCTGAGCCACCTCACATTGGCTCTCTGAGTTGTCGGCGGACACTACTGGGTAGAATGCATGGGGGACAACCTGCTCTTTGGACACCAACCGGGAGCTGACAGCAGTTACACTGGCCCCTGTGTCTCTTAGAGCCTCCACCCTATGGCCATTGATGGTCACCCACTGCCTGTATTTTTTAGTGTTAGCAGGCAGTGCAGGCTTGGGGACCATCTCAAAGTCCCCTAATGAGACAAGGGTCAATTCTACGGGATCCCACCCCTCTTGGGCACCCATCTCCTCCTCTCCCAGGGCTACACTAGCAATCTGGCGGGGTGGTGCACGGGGGGTGCACTGGCCCCCTTTGGGGGCACTGGGGATCAAAATATCTGTGGCCCACTTGACCACAGTTGTAACACGTGGGGGCCCCCTGGGAACAGGCCTAACTGGTGGGGGCCCGGTCCTCCTTTCTTGGGGGGCTGGGACACCACTGCTGGGTTCCCTGGGGGATTACTTTGGGGCCCTCGGGGAACTCCCTCTGTTGACCCTTGTCCCCCCACTCCTCTGCTGGGGACCCTGCCCACCTTTGGCGACGTCTCCCACTGGACCCTTGCGGACCCGGGTGCTCACCCAGCGGTCCGCCTCCTCAGCAAGCTTTCTAGGGTTAGTCAGCTTGCAATCAATTAGGTGCTGGCGTAGCTCAGGAAAACAATTGCTAGATAAATGCTCCCATGCAATCAAATCATAAAACTGTGCAAAAGTTTCTACTTTGCTACCTCTTACCCAGCGTTCCATGGCTCTGCAAAAAAAGGACACATATTCAACCCACGTGGTACCCTCTAGCTTCTTACAGACCCTGAACCTCTGTCTATACATCTCAGGGGTCAAACCATAGCGGGTCACCAACGCTTCCTTCATGTGGGCGTAAACCATCCTACTTTCTGGGGGCAGGTCCAACAAGGTATCCCTCCCCTCACTCACAAAGCGTCCCCACAACCCTGCTCCCCAATCCTTCTCAGGGACCCGGTGGGACACCATGGCTACTTCATAAGCGGCAAACCATTGCCCAATATCTTCACTTTTGTGGAAATCTTTAATAACCTCCTTGGGTATATACACCCTACTCTCAGGGTGCACTACAGGTACGCTGCCACCAGAGGGGGAGATTTCCATGCTCTTAGCTTTAATCTCCAACTCCCTCAATACTCTCTCATGCTCAAGCTTCATCCTCATAATCTCAATTTCTAACTTCTTGTTCTCTAGGTCCCGGTGACCATCCATTTTAAGCTTAGCCATCTCCATATTATGCCGCCTATCTCTCTCCCTGTCCTCCAGCTCTTCTGGGGACAGACCCTTAGCGGACACACTAGAGCCCGGGTTGGAAAGGGCTGGGTCTCCTACTAAGTCTACTACATCGCCCTGCTGCTCTCCTCCCTCCACAAGCTCTCCTAGATCCTTAGGGGCATCCCTGGCTTCTAGCCAGGCCTTCAGCGCCTTGTAATACTCCTCCCTCCTAGTGAGACCTGTGATAGGGACTGTGAATTGCTTGCAAAAATATTTGAGCTGCTTGGCATTGTAGGTTTCTATTTTCTCTTCTTCCCAGGAGAGATCTTCTGAGGCATTGGATCTGGGCTTGCCCATTGTAGAAATAACTGGCAATATCAATAAAGGACAGAAGAAAACTTCTCAAAAAATGTAAGCGGGTGAAAAATCACCGGCAATATCAATCACAATATAGGATCCTAAAAATTCTCAGAAATGTGCGTGGGTGAAAAATCACCAGCAATATCAATCACAATAGGGGATCAAAAACTTTCAATAAATGCGCGCGGGTGAAAAATCACCGGCAATATCAATCACAATACAGGATCCCAAAAACTCTCAGAAATGTGCGTGGGTGAAAAATCACCAGCAATATCAATCACAATAGGGGATCAAAAACTTTCAATAAATGGGCGCGGGTGAAAAATCACCGGCAATATCAATCACAATATAGGATCCCAAAAACTCTCAGAAAATGCGCGCGGGTGAAAAATCACCGGCAATATCAATCACAATATAGAAGCAAAAAAAACAATTCTCAAAAAAAATGTATGCGGTACGTTATGGTCTGCACTCACTAGTAGTGTACACTATAATTACTGTATGCGATCATAAATGCAAGTCCAGATCCTCACCGCTGACCACCAACGTTAGAAATGGGGGTCTCTAGTTGGCAATGGCGGGCCACTGTCCAAGTAGGGACCCTTCTTCCTAAGTCAGAGTGAGAGGGTTACCCTCTTTAATACCCCTGCTCAACCCTGTGGTAACGTAGCACGAGCAGGTAGGCTTATCTCAGAGGCAGGGTGTGAAGCATTTATGATCATACACAGTAACACAATGAGGAACACTACAAAGGGACACCACACAAGTAGTTATTATAAAAAATAAGTATCTTTATATAAAGGCAGATTTATCACAAGACCAATAACTGTAAAAGCCACAATACTGTCAAAAATAGGATAGCTGTTGAAGGGCTGTCAAAAATAGTTCAAAGGTTGCAAAAATAAGGTTCAAGTTCAAAGCAGTGGTCTCTGCGACCCTTTCTTTCACAAAGTACCTGGGTTTAGTTGCAAAACCAACAAAGTGTCGCAAAGAAGCTGTAGCGATGATTCTCGGCACGCGAGGCCGGCGATGCGTTGAAATCCTTGCCGCAAGGGAGGATGATGCGCCGATCTGCGGGATGCGTGCGGAGACGATGCGACAAACTTCTGCACGCTGGACCACCGATGCGATGACTTTCTTGCCGCGTGGGAGAAGTCGATGCGGTGATCCTGTTGCGCTGTGCGATCGTGTTGCGATGCGAAGACAAGACGCTCCGCGAGGGAGCGACGAAATTCGGTGTGATGCGATCAAAGTGGCGAACGCACGGCGTCCGCACTGCGATGTCTCGAAGCGATGATTTCTGTCAGGGTTGCGAGTGCGCGGCGACAGCAGCGCGATGATCTTTCCAGCGCGTCTCGGCTGCAGCGGCTCGCAACGGGGCGTCAGCGATGGTTTCGGGTTGCGGGCCCTCGGCGGCAGCAGCGCGATGATTTTCCCAGCGCTCTCGACTGCAGCGGCCCGCAAAGATGCGTTAGCGTCGATCTCTTACCCTCTTCTCTCTGATGCAAACTAGAGGCCCTGGAACTCACAGGAGCCTCCTCAGCAGATAGCAGTCCTCGCAGGGAGGAAGCAGGAGGTAGGTGGTGGAGTCTGTTGTGCCTGAGACTCCAGCAGGAGGCTAGCTCTTTTCCTAGCCCTTGGGTGATTGCTGTACAAAAATAAAAGTTCTCTCAATAGTTCCTTTTCCTCTTCTTCAAGGTCCAGTGGTCACTGCTGCAGGCCAGTGCAAGAAACAACACACAAGCACAAGGACAGTCACTTCCTGCAGATTCCTCCAGTGGCACGGACAGAGTTTCCTCTCCAGATCCAAAAGCAATACAAAAGTAGGGGGTTTGAGCACAGATATTTATACCCCAAAAGCCTTTGATCCTTGAAGCTACCAGTCCCTGAACCTAGCCAGAACCAGTTCTGCTCAGGCCTGGAGCACTTTGTTTACCAGGCTGCATCCTTCCTTTCAGAAAGAGGGGGTCTGCTAGCAGACACACAGTGGGAGGTGGAGCCAGCATTCACCTTGCCAGGCACAGCCCTATTCAGATCAAAGAGCCACCCTTCCCCACACTCTAAATGCAGATCTCTCTATTCCACCAAGGTCTGACTCAGCCTGTCCTGCCCCTCTAAAACCAGACAGCCAATACACATAACGGCAGAGCACACTGGAAGGCTTAGGCAAGAAAATACCTACTTTCTAAAAGTGGTATTTTCAAACACAGAATATAAAAATAAACTTCACTAAAAGGTGTATTTTAATATTCTGAGCTCAGGCATACTAAATTCGTTTTTCTACCATGTCCCTGGGGTCAGTTAGGACTATAGCATGTAATAGTCAAACTGCCCATTCTAGCCTATGAGGAACAGGTAGCCTTACAGTAGTGAAAAACGAAATGGTGCATAATTCACTACCAGGACATGCTACACACACCCAGGCATGTCCTACCTTACACATACAATGCACCCTACCCGAGGGGCGACTTACAGGATGCCAAGGGAAGGTTCAGGGGCTGGGAAGTGGTTGCACTTCACAGCCAAGATGGCAGTTCTGGACTGCACACAGACACTGCAGTGGCAGGTCTGAGACACACTTTACAAGCTGCTTCTGTGGGTGGCACACATCAGTGCTGCAGGCCCACCAGCAGCATTTGGTTTACCAGCCCTGGGCACACATAGGCCACACTACTAGGGACTAACAGGTAACCCAAATAAGCCAATCAGGGATATACCAATTCACATAGACATATTTATACAGGGAGCATTCGCGCTGTGACACTGAATGGCAGTGGCACAGCGCCCAGAGCATCTAACACCAGTAAAACAGAGGAGACAACAGCGAAAAATGGAAGGGAGACCCACGCCAAGGGTGCCAGGTCTAACAGTGATTCACTGGGTGGATGGTTTCAAGAGTGCATCTGTGATAGACTGTATGGGTGGGTAAGTGTGTGTAAGAGTGTGTTAGTGAGTGAATGTATGTCCCAGTGGTACATGTGTGAGTAACTACATATGTGAAAGGCAGTATATATGTGTGTTGGAGTATATAAATAGCTATAAGCGAGAGTGAGTGATTGTGATAGTGGCTGTATGGATGCGTGTGTGCTTGTATCAGTTATTGTATAAGAGTGTAACAATGTGCTAGTATTTGTATGATTAAGTGAGCTGGTGTGTGTATAACTGTATAGGTGAGTAAATGGCAGTGTGTTTAATTATTTGCATGACTGACTAGGTGTGTGAGTACCTCTATGGATGAGTGGCGGTGTTTGAGTGTCTATATAGGAGTAAGAGTGCATATGATAGTCCTGTACTGAGTGACCATAAGTATGAGTGACTGTACGGGTGAGTGAGTGGATGTGTGTGTGTGTAGACCTAAGAATCAGTGAGTGGGTATGTAGTTATTGGTGTTGGAGTGTCTATGGTTTTGCGAATGGCAGTCTGTAATTTAGAGTGGGTGTATCAAAAGTTATATTAGGGTGTGAGAAGATGAATGAAATTATCACATGGATGATGTCATCAGTGATGTCATTTGAGATGTCATCAGTGATGTCATCAGTGATGTCACTGACCATGTCATGAGTGATGTAATATGTGACGTCATCAGCAGTGCATTGCGGGCGCAAGTTATAGTTAGCTGAACTAACTATAACGGGGGAATTTCACGGGTTTTGTACGAGTGCAATGTCCAACTAACTATAACTGTCCCTAAAACCTATGGTTTTTTCAGTGAATTTCAAAGGTTTTTTAAATGCAAATTTCTAACTATAACGTGTCTGAAACCTATGGTTTTTTCAGTGAATTTCAAAGGTTTTTTAAATGCTAATTCCTAACTATAACATGTCTGAAACCTATGGTTTTTTTCAGTGAATTTCAAAGGTTTTGTAAATGACAATATTTAAATGTATTAATTATCTTTATTTTTTTGATACTGATTTACATTTTTTTAAACTATTTATTTTTTTAATTACATTGTAATTACATTATACATTACATTACAAAATATACTTTCTCAGAATGAATTACTTTAGTTTAAATACTTTGCAAATAGGCAATAGACTTTTAAGTACAGTAGTTACAGTTGTTGCAATAGGCAACACAATTTCAAACACAATGCAACATTGAGCTCAATGTGAATTTCTAGTTAAATCCAATTAGTTACTTTATGGATTACTTTTCTAACCACAGGACTGGATCCTAGATTCAGTCCTGGGACATCTCCTGTAAACAGTTGAGTAAAAGCGTTTTGGTTACAGTACTGATTTTTAAGGAATATTATTGTATTTTAAACGTTGACACTTAGAAGCTTTTTCACATAGAATCACCAATGTTATCCTATGGCCGGAAATTCACTTAGCAGGTAAGTAGTGTTATCGTTACTTTTTCTTACTCAGTGGTGGATCCTGGATCCAGCACTGGTGCATCTCCTGTAAACAGTTGAAAGAATGCGTTTAAGTCATACAGGCGATTTTTAAGGAATATTTG
Source organism: Calotriton arnoldi (assembly GCA_963921515.1). Taxonomy (NCBI): domain Eukaryota; kingdom Metazoa; phylum Chordata; class Amphibia; order Caudata; family Salamandridae; genus Calotriton; species Calotriton arnoldi. Next base: position 40,279 of record CAWUFW010020241.1, on the reverse strand, counting down.
TAGTTTGTGAAAATTGACACTTTGAAACTTTTCTGCTGAAAACCAGACAATGGATTCCTATGGAAGGAAATACAAGTTACTGGTAAGTACGGTTAGAATTACTTTTCAGGGTCAGTGCTGGGCTAAAAGATGCAGCACTGGGTTCTCTCCTGATAACAGGTGAGTAAATCGGAATTCGTAGTTCGGCTGATTTTAGAGGAATATTATAAAGTTCCAAAACTCCACACTTAGAAGAATTTCCAAGAGAAACCAGTCAATGTTAGCCTATGGAAGGAAATTCAAGTTCCTGGTAAGTACGGTTAAAATTACTTTTCAGGATCAGTACTGGGCTAAAAGATGCAGCACTGGGTTCTCTCCTGATAACAGGTGAGTAAATCGGAATTCGTAGTTCGGTTGATTTTAGAGGAATATTATAGAGTTCCAAAACTCCACACTTAGAAGAATTTCCAAGTGAAACCAGTCAATGTTAGCCTATGGAAGGAAATTCAAGTTACTGGTAAGTACGGTTAGAATTACTTTTCAGGACCAGTACTGGGCTGAAAGATGCAGCACTGAGGTCTCTCCTGATAACAGGTGAGTAAATCGGAATTCGTATTTCGGCTGATTTTAGAGGAATATTTGCACAATGGTGAAGGGAGGGGCGGGGCATGAGGTGACATCTGTGCAAACGCGCCCCGTGGCGCGTTTTAAGTTGGGGGATTAAGTCCCCTTGAATCATGAGGGTCCATAGGGGCCAACTAGCCCACCAGGAACCTCCAGTATGCGTCAGGGGGCTGCGTTGCAGAGACGTGTACAGAGGCCACACCCCTTTTACACCTCTCTGCAACGCAGCTCTGTGGCGCTTTCTGGACGTACCTGTTGGGCTAGTTGGCCCACAGGGACCCTCAGGATTGAAGGGGATTTAATTCCCCATCTTAAAACACGCCACGGGGCCTGTTTGCACACATGTCACCTGAAGCCCCGCCCTCCCTTCACCACTGTGCAAACGCGCTCCGTGGCGCATTTTAAGTTGGGGGATTAAGTCCCCTTGAATCCTGAGGGTCCCTGGAGTCCAACTAGCCCACCATGTACTTCCAAAAAGCGCCACAGAGCTGCGTTGCAGAGAGGTGTAAAAGGGGCCGGCCTTCCCTTTTTTTTTTTTTCTTTTTTTTTATTTGGGGAGGGGGCTGCGTGGCCCCCTCCCTGGCCACTTATGGCCCCGGGGACCCCATCCCCCGGGGCCTGGCCTCTGGTTGGGGACTGTGGGGGGTCCCCAATCCCCCTCAGTCCCAGCCGGCTCCCCGCCTCCTGCGCGAGCCGGCATTGCTTTCCACATGGGGAGCAGCTAACATGCTGCTCCCCATGTGGAAAGCAATTGAGTTTGCATTTTGAAAGAGAGAGCAGGTTTCCTGCTCTCTCTTCAAAATGCAAACTAAGTTTGCTATGACAGGACGGGAGCCGCGAGGCTCCCGTCCTGTCATAGCAAACTACAGTGTCCCGGGGTAGGCACCCCGGGACACTGCAGGAGCCGGCCATGTGGGGTGGCGGTCCCCAGGGCCATCAAGGGCTCCAGGAGGGGGGCCACGCGGCCCCCCTCCCTTGAATTGCACAGCCCCGGGGAGGTGGTGGTCCCCGGGGCGTGTGGGGGGGCTGGAGCCCCCCACATGTTATTTAAAAATTAAAAGAAGCCCCGGGGGTGGCGGTCCCCGGGGCTGCGGGAGGGCAGGAGAGCCCTCCCGCACCATTTTTTTATTAAGCCTCGGGGGTGGCGGTCCCCGGGGCTTGGGGGCCTTAGAGGCCCCCATATAAACATTAAACCCACCCCCACATGCCCCCGGGACTTGGGCCACCCGGGGGCAAATTTGCATCGAAGCACGGGAGACCGCGCTTCGATTTTTTTTTTTTTCGGCAGGATCCGCGCATCCAGCCGATTTTTTTCCAAGGGCTACTTTTTCTTTGGATGTTAGCGGCTGAGCCCAGCCGCGGAAAGAAGCCCACCGCTTGTGTGCGGGCCCGTGTTGGCACCATGATGGTGTCGGCGTGGTTGCGGGAGGCAGTATTCAAAGGTGACAGCTGGAAAGCGTGGCAGGCATTTCAGCGGGACCTTGCACCAACCCATATGGGTAAAAACTGCCTTTATTTTTGCTGATTTTAAGACGGACTCACATGAGGTTATTTTTCCGGCACTACAGGAACCAGAAGGCCATGAGAATGGTCACGCCCACTGGGGCAGGCTCTTGGAATTTAAATGTGCACGGAAAACGCTGTCTTTCATTCAGCAGTATATGCCACTGAAGAAAGGAAGTGATTCCTGAAACGCGTCTGGCCTGGCTTTGAAATGAAGATGCTTGTATCCTCGCTGTTGCCTGTTTGCAAGTTGCCACCATAAAAGATGAACTACTTACCTGCCGGAGGCCTCTTTTCATTGGGGCTACTTTTTCTTTGGATATATATATATATAATTTCATATGGAAGTGTGAAATGTTCAAAGTATTTCATGTTTCCCTGTGAAATACGAGTTTCATAGTCATAATGACCTCCCACCAAACCACACTGAAGAGCTTTACCATTGTCAGTGCTACTAGGATTATGTACAAGGTTACCTAAATTATGTAGCAAAAAGGCACATTATATGTCACATATAATAAATGACAATATTATTTTCATCCTTTTGAGCTAGAAACAAATTTTTTTGAAAACCTGCAAATTGTGTGGAAAATAGCATTGCAGCCACAGAATTACATAAATCCACCCTTTCCATTGTTCTATCACCAATTTATTCCCAAAAAGTTAAATCTAAATATTCTAATTTCAATTAGTGACCATTATCCGCAGTACTTCATAGAAAACAGATTTCCAACCTCAGTGCCACAAAATATATTTGTAATATATAAAAATGCATAAAGGTTACCCTGTAATATGATCCTGTATTGTCATCTTACAGTTCATCTGACATTTAGAAACCAGCATTAGATATTCAGTCTCATGGATGTCACTGGAACCTCTCTTTCACAATATAAAAACATATCACATGGCTACTTGTTATGTACAATATATATGTACAGAGGGCCTGATTTATGAGTTTTTGCTGTAGGGCAGTGCCACAGGCCTTCCTGCTGCGCTGCCATTAGGCAAAAGAAAAGGGCAGGAATGTGCTGTCTCTATCAGATATGGCGCATTCCTGTCCTTTTCCCTTGCGCTGGTGCACAATGGGCTGCCGTGCGCCAACGCTGGCACCTTTGCACCATGGTGCAAGGGTGCCTGCATTGTGGGGATGATTATTTTTGTGAAGGAAGGTAAACCTTCCTGCACAAAAACAATCACAAGCGGTTTTTCCTCTTTCTATGTGTGCTGCAGAATACAGTACACATAGAAAATGGAAAAACTAGGAGAAATAAAGATATTTCTCCTCGTTGTGCCTCCCTTACGCCTCCCCTGGGGAGGTGCAAGTTTTTGGCGCTGCCTCAGAGTTACGATTTCTCGTAAATCTGGGGCAGTGTCAAAAGGCCATGGATGTTGCTGAGAACGCCCCCAGCAACACCCATTGCATGCCCCTTTTAACGCAGAAAACTGCGTTAAAGGGAACGAAATTTACAAGGCAGCATTAAGCCAAAAATAGTGGCCTAGTGCTGCTTGGTAATTATGGAGCAGGCTCCTGCGCCACCGGAGCGTCACAAAAAGTGACGCACCGGCGGCGCAAGGGTCTTATAAATAAGCCCCAGACATTTTATGTTCCCCTTTAATATATATCTTAAATCATACACAGTATCACTGGGGAAAAGTGCGAACTCCTCTACTTTGCTTATTTTTTTAACTTGTTATAACACTGTAGTCTATTCGAAAAGGCGTTGTAATCCTCTCACTGTCTCTGGCACAGCTAAGATAGGATCACACAATGGAATGGCTTGCACTGTGAGACGTGTGCTGCATTCGGGTTATGTAACCGAGGGCCCGTTTATTATAATCATGTTACCAGAACCCTCCCAATTGTTCAACATTTTGCAGCCTTGCTTTTGCCCCTGTTCAAGGGGGTAGTTTGAACTTTCGCAGTTGTTTTATTTACCAATAGATTCCTTGTTTATCTTCTCAATGCCTGGTGTGCTCAGTATGTTTAGCATTTTATGTATCTTCCATTAAGTGCATGCACTTCTATTTGACCTTTTAAAGCGTACAATGGAGAATAAAAAACAGTGCTTCAATTTTGATTTCCTTTGATGTGATTGAGATTGAAAGCAACGCAGAAACAAAATGCCTACCAGCCTTGAGAACAGGACCAACCAGTGTTGGTTTCACAGCTTCTGGGTCCTGGTGCTGACAGCTCTGTTTCCCCTGAAGAAAACACGATTTAAGGCAACAGATTGGCTTGACATATTGGGATTGGCAGCACAGATTGCACGATAGCGAGAGAAGATAAAGAAAAGTTGTTTTGTAGCCTGTACTCCAGTGTATTCGAGGCTTGAATGACGGATCTTTCCCTTCACACAGAAAATGTATAATTGTTTTGCATCTGTCACATTTTTTACATTCTAATTTTAATCTTTCGCTGCAAATGAGTTTAGCATCATATTTACTAATGCATTCTTGTATTTCAGTTTGGTGCATTGCTGTCACATGCTAGCAACTTTATTATATAAACACATGTTAAGTGAAAGAGAAAAAAACTAGCAGCATTATGGAAGCGAGCAGTATATCTCCGGTCTGGCAGCCGGAAATCTGAAGAACACAGAAGGGAAGAGCAATACGAAAGAGAAAGTTAGGGCTCAGGAACATTTTTAGAATGATCAGATTACTTCTTCATTTGCAGAAATATGTGTAATTATAAATGAGACAGAAACTCTGGCTGAGCTTGTTCTGTTTTCTACAAGACTTGATAATGAGCTTTATACTGCAAGTTATTCATATTTTTTGAAGGTGAGGTACCTAATACCTTAGGTGCTTTGCCCAGGATTACAGAACATGGTTAAATGAGGAAGGTAAGAGTGGATCTCAGGTCTCAGCATAACAGCAAAGAACTTTAACACTACATTGCCATTTTTTGATGTCTTTACATTTTGTGGGCCAAAAGAGTTATACCATTGGATTTTTTTTTACAACTGGTAAGAAAATGCTTGATGACTACTGTTCTACAAAGTATTACGAAATTTCTAATATTCACCTTTCTGCATAGAAACCGATTGGTGTCTTCAGGAAAATTGTTTTTTTATTAACTCACGCCATCATCTTTCATTCTATTGTCTAAATTCCCAATTCAAGGAGACAATCCAGCAGTCTTTTTGTTCTTTCCTCATATCTATGGCAGGATAAAACTGCAATAAAGACATTATCCTCAATTTCCAAGGCACTAATACATGAAGTAATGGGTCCTTTGCATATAGACTATCGCTCCATCGATTGAAAATCTGGTCTGCAGTTGACAAGGGTGTCTACCAAACAGCATATCTTCTATTCTGACTTGGAAGGAGGACTCTTTCATTGCACAAAAATACTCAACACCTCAAATATACCACTAATAATGGGGCAGAGTTCCTTCCGAACCGAGACCCAGTCATAACCCTACTTCTGCAAAATCTACAGAAACAAGATCCCTCCAACAGGTCACCCATAGTCTAAAGTATCAGCTCCATCATGGAACCACTGTCACAATTTGCTGACTTTTTCTTATGACCTATTGTACAATGCACACCTACTTACCTCGAGGATACTAGGGACCTCTTGCTACTCCTGTGGATGTTTCTTTGATCCTTCACACAATGCCCTGGTAGGGTTGTACGTTGAGAGTCTATACACTAGACTCCCTCAAGATCCCACCCTGGAATCCATTGAGGAGATACTGTACAATGAAGACTGGCACCATAGTACCCCACAACACATTGCACTGGGATGTATGAGGTTGGGGCTAACTAAGAATTTCTTCGAGTACCCTCTACCTCCAAATCCATGTGACTTCTCCAATGGGTAGCACCTTCACCCTCAGTGTGGCAGGTCTTTATCTACATCATTTTGAGGACAAGTTTGTCTTCAATGATCACAACCTTTTCTGAAGTCACATTTAATTATGAAAACGATACATTGGCTACATCCTGATGTAGGGATGAGGAGACTGTCCACAGTTTTGTAGCCTGGCTTAACACCTGTGACCAACATCTGAACTCCACCCACACACTGAGTAGATTGTTCCTTTCATTCCTGGATATTAATATCATCCCAGAATATGGGGGCCTGAAGACCAATGTTTACAACAAGCATTGACAAAGCCAATAGGCCTCGCATTTGCAAGAGCCATTACCTTTGTTCACATGTTTTAGCCATGTTGTACACCAGCTTGGCAGCTGTTCAGCATGGTTAAAAGCTAGTGGTGTAAAGGAGAGTGGCGTAGAGTGGTGTAAAATAGTGTGCTGTGGAGTAGAGTGGGTTGTTATGGAGTGGCGTAGAGACTCGTTGAGTGGTGTAGCGGTAGAGTGGTGTGAAGGGAAGTGGAGTGTCATGGAGGGGCATAGAGTGGAGTGGCATAGTGTTGTGGAGTGTCATGGAGGGAGTAGAGTGTCGTAGAGTGGAAGGGCATAGAGTGGAGTATAGTATACTACCCAAAAAGAATCTGTCACAAACGAAATGTATTTACACAACTGTGGAAACATATGAAATGTCAAATTGCCACCTTCAAAAAGTGTGCAGAATGGATGGTGGCAAAAAAGCTCTATGTACACTTCCATCTGGTAACATTAGATGCTATATAGACTCCCAAAAAGCGTATCAACCTTGCACTTCCTACAGGCACTCCATTGGCTCAAGGTGAAGGAGTAAATTCACTTCAAAACTGTGTGGTATATTTACAGAGCAAGATCAGGGGCTGGCCCCAGATATCTTCATGAATTTTCCAGACCTTATCATCCGGCCCGTCCCCTGCGCTCCATTGGACTTTCTCTCTGCATTGTTCCTAGAGCGATACTTACATGCATCAGAGGACGGTCTTTTGTATATCAGGGTCTCACACTGTGGAACGCCCTCCCAGAATCTTTTAGAAGCTGCTCCTCATTTACAACCTTTCGAAGACAGCTTAAGACTTGGCTGTTTTGAGCTATTGTGACTTGGGTATACCTAACCTGTTGTGAAAGTGCTGGGAAACCCCAAGTGGGTAGCTGAGCGCTATATAAAATTTCTTAATAATATTGATATATAGATCCACTGTTGGACTGAGGCAGAAAATAGGCCAGGTCACTATAATAAAAGTGGCCCCCATTAGTTAAGCAGATACCTAAAAATGTGGTCCATGTTTGCAAATTGGAACAGTTTTGAGCTTGTGAAGACACACTGTATAGGTGTTTTGCACTGCATGGAAGACTGATTGTATTTGAGCATTCTGCAGGCAATGTTTGTTTAAAATATAATTGAAATCAACAGTAAAAACTGTCCGACAAGATCATAAAACGGGCGCATAAACAGTAAAAAAAACAGCCCACACACTGATCTGACAGATCAGCCCACCAGGCAGTGCATGATTTCCCTCTGGGCTAGGCCCATCCCAGATTGGTTCCCAAAAGTCATGTTCGTACTGCAGTCTCACCACTGTTAATGTATTTGGCAGCAGGGAGTTTTTGTGCTATTGAACCATATTTTTGAATGTACGTAATGTGGATACCCTAAATGTTTCGCACATTTACTCCCCTCTTACACCTGCATGCCTCCATTCACACAGCTCATTCATTACCACAGTCACTCACTTATATGTATCTCTAGAATGCCATTAGTGACCACTGTATTACTAACTTAACTTCTTATCAGCCTATACATCTGAATGTATTTACATTTTATACTTTGTGATGTGTTTTCAATCCACAAAAGCAAGGAATGTCGAGACAATGACTACTGCATGTGTCACTCACCCTTGCCTATGTTATTTGCTAGTGCTTTTCATGATTTGTGACGTGCCTCTAGACACATTTATTATAACAATAATTAGGTTTTCTGGGGTACTGCTTGAGGCCAACTTGCTTGGTTGATGTGGGATTGCCCTTCTGGGGAAAGACACCTCAAGGAGTATCGATTAAGGTTGGATGTCCCACCCTTTCTATGACTACAGGTAGTTTCTGCCCCAGCTTTGGTCCATTTGCTTTCTTCTGCACATCTGGTTAGGTAGAAAAGTCTGCATCCATTGACATACGGCCCATTTTTAAACTCTGTGAAGTCTTGAGGAGGCTTTCCTACTGGTTGCCATGTTATGAAGGCCTCCTTTAGTTTTCAGATGTCTTCTCACGGGGACTGCCTGGTAGCCATTCTTTGACAGCTGTGGCAACACCTTCAGCTGTGGCGAATATGTTGTCTTGCTTAATCTCCTAGGTAAGAATACACGAGATGGGCAATAAACCTTATGGCAGATACCAGATTGTTTTTGCTGTATCTTGCGAGCTATCTAGTTTGTTCATAATTACTTTACTAATAGCCGATGCATCTTCAATTCTCTGAAGCCACTGGCAGAGAGCATTAATGGGAGTTTGGATTGACAAGGTTAAGCATAATACAACATGTAATTGTGGCATATGATATGGGGATTAGCAATCAAACTCTAGAGAGACTTCAGTCCTTTGCTTCCCTCCTGCTTTTTTACGATAACAGAATATGTGTGTTTCCATTTGATTACCATAATTCTGAAATATCCTAGGTATAACCTTCTTAACCTTTCTGTTGTAGGTCGGCCTCTCCAGAAGCTCTTTTTCTAGCATATCAGTAGGAGTTATTGGACACAGGGGGAGCTCCTAAGGGTTCCCTGTTTCTATGCCCATTCCACCTCCCCAACATGGTGGAGTGAATGCGTGGATGGGTTATTAAATGCTGCATGTGATGGTGATCACTTTCAATGCTATATACCCTCCTGTTGCAGATATTTCCAAAACTTTTACAATACCTTGATTGATTTGGTAGTTGAGAACTTGGTTATCCTGTCATTTGAGGTAGCCGCCAAAGAAGACTGTTTGCCTGCTGTTGCTGGGGAGAGAGCTGTGCCTGCCGTTGCTGCACCGCTGGGGACCACAAGTTCCATGATGCTCCTGGCCACTGGACGTGCTTAAGAGTGTGACACAGACCCGGGCCAGGGGCAGGCCCGTCCACGCCCCGTCGGAGCCTGGAGGAGGCTGGGCTGGGCCCCCCTCTAACATCTCAGTAGAAGTTAAAGGCCCAAAGGATGGGCAAAAAGAAGACGACCGACACACCTGCCGAGGAGGCAACACTGACTTCTTTAGATTCCTTCCTTGCTAAGGCAACTACAGCTATTGCCAAAGAGATTGCCCGTACTGAAGGGAAATTTTCGATGGGCCCAGTGGAGGGTGAAGGGGGGCTGTCACCAGCTGTGAGTCCCAAGGAACACACCTTGCCTGATGCAACCCCTAGTGCCATCTCCAGTGTTACTCCACCTGCCACGGCTGTACCCCTTATTTAGTCTTCAAGACTTATAGTAACCCCCACCCCTGCACTGGACACTGCCTGCAAAAAGAAAAGAGGCACCACTAAAACCCTACCCCGTCAACAACGCCAAAAGACCTAGAAAAGCGAAGATATCTCCGTTAACCTCAGACATCCAAACCTGGTCAAATGATAACCCACCAATGCCTCCAAATTGGGACCAGCTGTATGCCAAAATTTCCTCGCTATTAACACCAATTTATCATCATCTTGAATCCATCGAAAACGCAATCAAAGAGTTAGCAGCCAAAAAGCCCATCCCACTTCCGGTAGAATGGGTCGAGGCCACCATTCCCCCAGGTGTACCCAAAAGCTCGACATACCCATCCCCGGTGTGGCAAATTTCAGTTCGGACCATCGTGGCCCGAGCCGCCCTCGCCTATTTGGGCAAGGAGCTTTAACTGTACCCATATCATATGCTCAGATTTTTGGCACACGATCGCACTCTGTCACTAGGCCCTTTGATGACGCAGAGGGAGATATAGAGAGTCATAGTGCCTCACGGGATTCGATTCTCCTGGTGCATCCTCAAGGTCGAATGGTATTTCCACCTATGAGCGGAAAGAGCGTGTCGGGTTGAGACTGGACCTCCCGCCAGCTTCCTGCCCATATGTGATAATCTTGGCTAATACCCCTGAATTAAAAAATACCCAAAAAGAAACAAGCGATCAGCTGATCCTGAAAGCACGCCACTGGATCACCAAACACACAGATGATCGCGTTGGAGGCCAAACCAATATTCTTATGGCAAGAAGGGTGGCCGGTGTGGGAAACTCTGAAAAAAACAATCAGAGGGGGAACTGTGTTGTTTTAACTCTCAAACAACGCTCCATGGTCCAGAATCTTCTTAATTCGTTGCCTAATGCCCCTACACTAACATCTCAGATATTTGTCCTGCCATAAGGCTTCTTCCATAAACCAGCAATCCAACCTCCAAGACCAAGGGGGCCCAGGGACTCTATTAGCACCTGTTACCCAATGAACAATCAAATTCAGATGACACTAGGAGCCTGCGCCATACCAATCAGCAATCTTTTTACTGTATTGACAGATCTAGAAGCCTGTGACTGACATACATCACCGGACGTGACTCCTAATGCAGTAACCAGAAGAGAACTTGAGGGGAGGGGATCACCAGCTCAACACTCGGGGAGCAATGAACATGGAACATTGCAGGTCTTGGCCAAAAACTGACAGACCATGAGTGGAACAAGTACATCACCTCCTTTGCTCCTTTGATTTAATCTGCCTTCAAGAAACCTGGGAAATAGGGCCCCATTCATATAAATGGTTACAGTTCATTCTACACTCCGGCTATTGCTTCAAACTCAGGCAGAGCAAGGGGTGGCATCCTGACGATTTTTTAAAAAACACTTTAAGACTCGAAGTCCTATCTTCCCACAATGATTCCCCATATTACAACATACTAGATCTTAAAGGCCCAGGTGGTAGCACTGCACTGGTTATAAATTATTACAATAATAACTTTGGTGGGGAGATGTATAAGATTGTAGACGTACTTGAAGGGAAATTGAACATTTTACTCAACAACAGTAAGAATGTGCATAATGTTTTATGGATGGGTGATTTTAACACGCATAGCTGTCACTTTAAATATGACATGCGGTCTAACGGATGAGAACGGAGGAGGTATTCCCCATTTCTCACACAATCGCTATGGTGATACACTTAACAGACTAATTATCACTAGAGATCTACAGGTCAGCTCCATAAAACCTTTGGCTCCAGCATCAATGGTTCTACCATTAATTTTTTAATAGTGTCAGCATCCTTAAAAGGTTCCTTTGGAGACATTAAAATAACTTCTCTGGGTTCAGTGATCATGCAGACATATACTGCCAATGGTTCCGGGAAGGGATTTTTGACAATCAGACTACACATATAACCCCCACTATAGCGAGGAAAAATGGGATCACACTGAAATGGGGGAAAATTAATAAGTATGTACTGATGCCCCTGGTCGTAGTAAGCAGGCAAAATGAAATTATGAGCTGCCTTAATAAACACAGTGAACCCGCTGGAGTGATAACAGATTTGAGCCTATCCTGGAAGAGGTTAGAAACAACTTAACAAAAACTGGCACAGTTCCAAACAAAAAAGGCCAGGGGTGGTTAGACGAGCACTGTACATAATCACTAGCAAACCTCCACCAAGCCCTTAAAAAGGACCCAAGAGATGCGGCCGAGGTTAAGCTCGTCCAACAACAATATAAAATTGCAAGAAAGAACAGACTAAATATACTAAGGGAAGAATCGTGGGAACAACTATATCATGCCTCTGTCTCAAAGAACCCCAGGGACTTTTGGGCAGTAATTAATGCCCCATTCCTCAAGCCACCCTCAGATCCCAATCTGGAATGTTATGTGGATGAGGAATTGTGGGTGGCTCACTTTACAAAAATATTTGAAGGAAAGAACAAGGGAACCCTCTCACCACCAAAAGATACAACACTAACCACCAATCCTGTTCTTACCTTTAACCTACTGAGATTAAAGACACCCTCTCCCAGTGCACTAGTAACAAGGCACCGGGTGTGGATGGAATCCTAATAGATTTCTTTATCGAAGCCTGATCTGTGGGGCCCAGTTCTCACTAACGTTTTTAATGCGATAGCTACCACTTCCCATTTTTAAAAAGGCCAACAAAACAGATCCAAAGAATTACAGGCCCATTTCGCTCTTGGATAGTACTGCGAAACTCATGGGCAGAGTCTTACTGAATAGATTGGAGGAATGGGCAACCGCAAACAAGGTCCTGATTCTGTCTCAATATGGCTTCAAGAAAGGTAAAGGAACCCAGGACCAGTGCTTAAACCTGAGCCTGCTTGTTGCTAAATATACTCAAGCCAAACAAGGTAAGCTCTATCTTGCTTTCATGGACCTATCTGCAGCCTTTGATTGCGTCGCCCACTGCCATCTGTGGAGGATTCTGAAAAAGCTGAGCGACGACGAAGCAATGATCTCCTTCATTAGACAGCTAAACTCGAGGGCTGCGGCCGCTATAGGAAGGAGGGAGAGTGTACGAGATGGTTCCACATTACTAGGGGGGTTCGCCAGGGGTGTGTCCTCGCCCCTTTCCTGTTTTCCTTATACACAAACGGAGTAGATGCTCGACCCTGGATGTCCCATCTATGAATAAAGCCTGCATCCCAATACTGCTCTACGCTGACGATGCGGTTTTAATTGCACGTACGGGTAGTGCACTCCAGAAGCTGATAGAATCATATGTTTATTTTATGGAAAAGCTGGACCTTAAAAAGAACGAGGCTAAGTCCATCATCTTAGTGACAGGTCATTAACCTAAAAAAGCCCAAACTTTACATATTGCAGGGCGAAAAATTGCACAGATGGCGGCGTGCTGCTATCTAGGGGTGACATTTGATAGGATGGCCGGATGGTCCCCAATGGTGAATAGTAGAGGGTTGATGCTGGAAAAAAGTAACAATGCTATACTCTCTTTTACAAAAAAAATAGGTACGAAACAGCTAGATATTGTAAAAAAAAAAGTATACCAGGCAAAATCCTCTTCAGTAGCTTCTTATGGAGCTGGAGTATGGGGCCATGCCAATTCGGTGGCAATACATACGATAGAAGATACTTTTTGGTTGGTCTCCCTAACAGCTGTTCCAATTTTAATTGCCATCTTGAATTGGATGTCCCCTACATATCTGACCAGATAAGCATGGCACTAATCCTATCTTTTTGCCACGAAGTGATGTTATATATAAAAAAGATTTTTTATTGTAATTGATGTATTATTGTATTGAGATTATTTTGTAAGATTGAGTAATTGTGGATGTAGCAATACAATTTTTATGATAATAAGGGTGTCATTCATTTGAGGTCCTTTTTTAAAATATTGGTTTTACATTGTCATATTGTGTTTATTTGGAAATAAAATTTGAAATATAAATGTAATTCATGTTTGTCACACTGAGAATTTTTACAAATTTGTGCTGTATGATTAAGTCGATAGTAATGAAATTGGTCGTTGCCTAGGAATATATTCTCTTTTGCATTTTTTACCCTGTCCTAGGAATTGAGATATCAATTTTACAGGGGGACCTTGATATTTACATTTGACTAATCCTTCTGTGGCATTCTTTATGGTGAAGGGAATCCGTTAACTTGACAAAACAGTTCATTACGGATTGCCTCACACTAGAATATGTACAGAGGATTCCTTGGATTATGTATATAAAAAAGACCCTAATTGCCCTGGGATTGGGAACCTTATTAGAAACATCAAGTAAATGCTTGAGCATATCGAGAAAAACTATAAAAATTCACTTCCTATCCCTCCTGGGTGAAATTAGGCTTAAAAATAATAGTGCAAATATACGGTTCAAGCACATCTTGATGGCCCGCTCCTCACAGTGGCACAACCGACTTACCTGTCGATGGTGAAAAACCCACGTCACAGATTTATTTTAACAAGGTTTCGATTAAATCTTATCCCCTGTATGCTGGGTTTCCCATCAGACACCTTTTCTCCTCAAGCTCTATTGTGCTGTCCTTGTGATGGCGTGTCGCTCCAATCGGATTTGCACATTTTCTTCTTTTGTAAATTCTACACTGATCATCGCAAAAGATTCCTACTTCCAATTAGGCGGAAGTACAAATTTAAACAATGTCGCCCGGGTCTGTTTTTCCTAAGAATGTTGTGTGACCTCTGGTCTGTTACTGTGTCGTGTCCATTTTATGCCTCTCTCTAAAGACTAGGAAATTGCGCACTTGTCCAAAGTGATTTATCGAGTCTTTTATGCTGGTTTCATTTTTTTTTTTAAGTTTCTCTTTTTAATTGAATAACTTTTAAATGTGTTTTTGATTATGTATATTTGAACTTTTATGATTGGTACAAAAACTGATCGAATAAAGTGAATCTGAATCTGTCAATTGAGGATAAGCCGCAATCTCCGATATGCTTTAGTTCCTTTAATATTTTTCTCCACAACCAGCTGCTTCTGTTCTCTGTGTTTCGCGGCCGGAGCCGCCAGCAAATCCCCGCGGCCAATCAAAGTGCCAGGAGGCGCTTTAAAAGTAGCAGCGGGCTCCCGCAACGCGGGTCCCACAACCAGCTGCTCCTGTTCTCTGTGTTTCGCGGCCGGAGCCACCAGCAAATCCCCGCTGCCAATCAAAGTGCCAGGAGGCGCTTTAAAAGTACCAGCGGGCTCCCGCAACGCGGGTCCCACAACCAGCTGCTCCTGTTCTCTGTGTTTCGCGGCCGGAGCCGCCAGCAAATCCCCACGGCCAATCAAAGTGCCAGGAGGCGCTTTAAAAGTACCAGTGGGCTCCCGCAACGCGGGACGCGAGCGCGAACGCAGCCGGACGAAGCCCGGGCCAAGGGCGGGCACGTCTGTGCCCGTCCTAGACCGAACGAGGCTGGGCTGGGCTGCCCCCCTTGGCTCCACACACGGATGACTGACTGTGGGAAACTGAGAACTCAGCAGGCAACTTCAAGGTCATTGTACACACAATCGTACATTGCTTGCTATACTCCTGAGAGCCACTAAGAATTTAATGCATTGTTGAGGATTGGTCTATAACTAGCCATGGGTAAGCGTACCCCCCCCTGCGAAAGGGCCCGTTACCAGGCAGAAAGCCCCATTGGCAACTTCAACTGCCCAACCGACTGCAATTGATAAAATGCTGCAGCGGGCAATCGGAGCAGTGTCCAATGAAATCGAGCGCACTGAGAGACGCCTCTCTCTAACACCGATTCTTGCCCATAGTCTAACTCCAACAGAGTTGGGGACTCTGTCTCTATCTCTAACACCAAATGTGATTTTAAATTCAGAGCCCCCACGTCAGGGCCAGACTGGCTACCGGGCGTTTTGGCATGCTGCCGAGCTGGGGGCTGATTTCGTTGATGGGGACCTGCTTGTGCTGAACGAAATTCGTTTTGCTTTGTTTATTTCGAAGCACACGCAGGTCTCCATCAACGAAATTAGTCCCCACCGCAGTGACATCAGCCCCCAGCTCGGCAGCATGCCAAAACGCCCGGTAGCCAGTCCGGCCCTGCCCCACGTGCACAAGCAAAGATAGGTCCTGGCCGTGCCCCTAAGATCCCCCTGGGAGGCGGCGCAAAGAAGAAAGGAGGGAAACGGAAACCTGCTACAAACCAGGGAGCAAGCCAGAATAAACAAGCTCCCGACATGCCATCAAGCAAGCCCCCGGGGGGACAAGAAGCAGATGAGCCATTGCAGAAGACTTTGGAGTACCCGTCATGGGTGTCTAATTTGGTATTGGATCTCAAAGCTCATTTTACTTTGACTATAAAAACTGAACTCGATATTTTAACGACTCGTATTGATAATCTATCATTACTGATGGACCATTGGGTGGGCAAAGCTGAAGCCATTTTTAATAAAATTGAGTCTACAAAATCCCTTACCCAGTAGCGGTCGGTGGTAGGAGTGCCGGCCGGGCGGTGACGTAGGGTGGGGGAGGGGCAGGGTGGGGTGGGGGGTAGTAAACCATGTATTACGGCGGAATACAGGTAAGTAAACATTTAAATAAATAAAACGAATTTCGTTGTGAGCGCTGCATCGCCAAATGCAATGCAGTGCGCGCAACGAAATTCGTTTTATTTATTTAAATGTTTACTTACTTGTATTCCGCCGTAATCCGTGGTTTACTACCCCCACCCTGCCCCTCCCCCGCCCCACGTCACCGCCCGGCCGGCACTCCTACCACAGACCGCGACTGCCCTTACCCCCGAGCTGGTCCTGCACCAAAATAAGGTAACACCAACCATTCTCGAGGAATTACCTCTTCCTGCAGGGTCTAACACAACTGTGCAAAAGGATGCAGCTCCCACTCCTAGATTGCCCGCCCCACAGAGCAGGGATTTAGCTAACCCCCAACAGAGGCCCCTTCACTGTGCCCTGTCCGAACTTTTAAATAGGCACACACCAATCACATCAGGCCCTTTGGACCAACAACAAGTTCAAAACAATCAAGATGTCTACAACAGGACCCCTTTACACACTAAATTAAGGGAGATTAAACCCGCACTACCACGTATTGACTTGCCCCCAGCCTCTACTCCCTACATCATTGTTTTAGCTGGAGTACCTGAGCTGGAAAGAGGCCTAGGGGAGACCCATTCAGATCTTAAAAATAAATGCATTTATTGGTTAAATAAATACAGGCCCCTCCCCTATCAAGATCAAAGTGAAATCTTACTCACTCGTATGGTAAGCTGGCTGGGGTGGATGCGAAAGGACATATCTGGGGATTGTGTTGTGATCAACTTTAGGGATGTCCGGGCTGTTGAACACATCTTAGACTGGGGTTATTCAAGGGAGAATGGGGGTATTCTCTCTTTGCCCCTGGGATATTTCTATCTCCCCAGGCATACGTCAGACAAAGAGAGAAATATGGCCAAGGGTTGGGAGTTGAGTGATCAGAATGGTGCCAGGCCAAAAACAGGGTGGGAATGCCCAAAAACAATGATGTATAATATCCCTGTTAACAATAGATTTAGCTCTCTGGAACTGGTAGACTGACTAAACTACTCTAATAAATGGTCCACTAATAAAAAAGAGGCCAAAACGGGACACATACATCAGGGTGGCCTCCCACAAAAGGAGGGACACGAGAGGAAAAAAAAACTTTCGGAAAAGATCTGTGAGGGCAGTGCTTTAACTCATACTTTCACTCCATCTAGTACCTCAAATTGGGCTAATGAAAGTAGCCAAAGGGGAGGGGCAGGATACAAAGACACACATCAAGCTCCACTAGAGTAAAGGCCTACCACCCAAGCCTCCTCAGCTAACACAGTGGAACCACAAAGTACCCAGATCTTATCCTGGAACATAGCAGGCCTTAACTCGAAATTAGACCTCCCAGATTGGGGGGCATTTGTAGACCAACATGAGATATGCCTGTTCCAGGAAACATGGCTAAGGACAAATTTATTTAGAGTGGGATATGTGTCGTACTGTATTCCAGCAGTCCAGGGGGCTAGGGGAGACCTTCGGGGGTCTATGCACCTGGGTAGGTGTGCACCTGGGATGCAATGTTAAACAGATAGAGACCCAGTCCCCCGATATCCTGTGCATTCTTCTTTCCTTTCATAACTCTATGAGGATTGCAATAATTAATGTCTACTCACGGCCAGTAAGCTATGGACAATCGTCCCATACGCTTGATTGCCTCACCTCATTCCTCCCCACCATACCGGACAATTGTCGGGTAATTATAGGAGGGGATTTCAATTGCCAATTTAAGCCCTTGAATGGCTTATCTACTAGCATTACAAGTGAGGAGGACTCGGTATGGTTAATTCCAGAACCTAACATCCAACCAACACGGGCATGGACTCCTCTAGTATTACAAATGAATGCAGTTATACTTAGTCACTCATTAAGGGCTTGTAATGGCCGATTCCCATCCGACAGCCCCGGGAACTATACTTTTAACAGGCATCAATTCTAGACTACATTCTGGTAGATGCCAGTCTCTGGCATAGGGTTATTGATTTTAAGGTCGTCTCCCGCCACGAGAGTGATCATAACCCTTTGTGCTAGAAATATCCCTACCCCTGGCCAAAGACCTCCCAAGCACATCCATAAACCCCAACCCAAACTTAGTACTGGCCGAAGGAGGGAGGAGGGTACGCTGGGGGGTACTCGCACAATCACCGGATAAAGTGGCCTCTCTCTACCAACAAATCGTCCCCTTTTTAGATGTTGCGTATTGAATATCTGCAACTAGCAGAAGTATAGCATCCCAATCTATACTGGCAAAAAACCATCAGGATCTGTTCTCTACACTGGCACAATTCTTTTACAACCGCAACAGGCCTAGGCCGAATTTCAAACCAAGGCACCCATGGTACAATAAATCTTGTAAGGTAGCCAAGCAAGCCCTACAGAAGGAATGATAGACTACAAATCAAGGTAGCTAGGGATCGATATAAAAAAATTATAACTGGAGCACAAACTAACTGGGAAAATGAAAAATGGGAAGCAATAAAAACAGCCTTAGATAACCATGACACGAGAGCCTTCTGGAATTTAGTCAAGACAGGGAAATCCGAAGGCCAATCGGCTATAGGACCAAATCTAGGGGAAGAAGTCTGGAGAACCCATGTTAAATCTTTATATTCAAGGCCCGCAGAGGAAGAGGACAGGGTAGAATCACCCACCCTAGATGCGAACCCCTCAAATTTAGATGCTCCCCCTTGCACAATGAAGGAGATCACAGGGGCATTGGGCAACCTACTTCCAGCAAAAGCACCTGGGTTGGATAGGATACCTGGGGACTTATTTCGCGCCGAACCCGTAGTCTGGGCACCCTTCCTACGGTTATTATTTAATGCCGTTTTACAAGGTATGGCGTTGCCCCCTACTTGGGCCGGAGCAGAAATTATCCCCATTTATAAAAAGGGCTCTCCACTTAATCCAGCAAATTATCGCCCCATAAGCCTTATAGACGTCACTCAAAAAATGTTTGCTCGCGTACTTCTGGAGCGCTTGCAATCTTGGATAGAAGAGAATAACATATTAACACCTTTACAAGCAGGATTCAGGGCCAAGACCTCCACTATCGACCAGATCTTTAGATTACAACTTATCCACTGGAAAACTGTGGTTTTAGAGGGTGGCAGCCTCTATCTCACATTTGTGGATCTTAAATCCGCGTTTGACTTGGTGCAGCGAGATCAGCTATGGGGCATACTTCTTGATTTGGGACTTCCAGAATATCTTTGCCACCAGCTGAAACGTTTGCACCAAGACAACTATGCGAGAATTAGATATGGTAAAAATGGTGAACTCTCCGCCCCTTTCCCTGTCGAGAAAGGGGTGCGACAGGGATGTGTCTTGGCCCCGACACTCTTCTCTCTTTTCTTAAACGGCCTAATTGAAACTTTGTTAGCTGGTAAAGACAGTGACGCTCCGAGGCTGGCGAATCGCAAAATTCCAGCACTTATGTTTGCGGACGATACTCTGCTACTCTCTAAATCGCCCATGGGTATGCAGAGGGTACTTGAGATATTTAGGTTTTTTTGTAGGAAGAGGGGACTGGAGATCAACCTCCAAAAGACCAAGTATATGGTTCTCAATGCTAACACCACAAACTGCCCAGATCCCCAACTAGATGGAAGGGCTCTAGAGAGGGTGTCTATTTTTGATTACCTAGGGATTACACTCACTGAAAAAATGGACTGGGGGACACAAATAAAGAAAGCCAGTCTAAAATTGACTCAATCCATGGGGGGCATTTTAAAAATATACAAAAATTGCACCCACAAAGTGATAGGTCCACCAGCAGAAATCTTCAAAACGCAGGCTAGGGGAGCTTCATTGTATGGGGCAGAATTATGGGGCCATTGTCCATCAACCTTCCTATCCATGCCCGAGAACCTATTTCTTAGGCAACTGCTGGGCCTCCCTATGAGTACCCCATTAACACCGCTCAGGATGGACTTAGGGATTGGCCCTATAGCAGATGTAGTTTCCTCTAGACCCCTCCTATACTGGCGTCGCCTGTGGAGTACACCTGAACTAGCTGACTATAAAGAGGAGTTGAAGGATGTCATGACCCTTTTTGGTGCAGGGAAACTCCCCTGGCTAGTTTATATCAGGAATTCTTGTCAGGCACTAGGGAGGGCAAATATGTGGACCACACCAGAAGAGACCTGTCCAACAATTTCCAGAAAGGCACTACTCAACTCCCACAGAGAATATAAAATGGCCATACTACTATGCCAGGGGACTAAACCAAGTAGCTTGACTTCCAGGTTTCTGGACATCAAGCAGCAATATAGGGCAGAACCGGCACTTGATCATATCCAACCATTATTGGCAAAGAAACTCTTTCTTCAATTTAGACACGGAGTGCTCCCGCTTCGAGCATTTACTAACAACTGGCAGGGAGCCCACAAACTTGATTGCCCAGGGTGTGACCAAGTCGAAGAAACTGAACTACATGTCCTTTTCTTTTGTCCCGCCTATGAAAGGCCAAGGTCTAAGTGGGTGTTACAACTCTGTAGAAACATAGGGATTAGACACTGCACAGAGGCCTACAGGCTTCTCAAGTATGAAACTGACACACTTATTGTGTTCGCCATTGCTAGGTTCCTTTATTCGATGTGGTGCATTCGCAGAGCAATTTTAAAGAAAACTACTGTAGAAAATCCCTAGTTTCTAGTACCCTCTATACACGCTGCTATGCTATGTTTGCACATATCCATTGTATGATTATTGTTATCGCAAATTTTCTTCTTCTGGGTTCTTTTCTCCTTTTTAAAATATTTTATATTACTACTTTTAATGCGGTTTTTTAACATAGTTACATCAATTTACTAGATAAAGTCAAAAGCTTTTTTTAACATTTGTTAGGAGTTTTATACATACCAATGAATTGGCTATTTGTTTTAATATGCAATATTTTAACCCCTCCTGCACTCAAGGTAGAACATTTATCCCTTGTTGATTATTGTCTTGTACCTAAGTTTAGCACTGAGTACTGTTGTGAGGGAGAGCATTTAAGAATGATTTAGAAAATTCTCCACAAATTAGATTTGCACCATCTTTTAATACAGCACTAATGTATATAAACTGTATGATGACATATTTTAATATTTTTTCTTGCTATGTAAAATGTATTGTATTGTCTTTTGTATGTGCTTTTATGGCCATACGGTCGAAATAAAGCTTTTTTGACTGACTGACTATGATTTTCAGTATTGATGTGGCTATCCCACGTCCACAGAGCAGTCCATCTTTCCCCTTCCTGCCACTGGCTGAAAGCATTCTTTCTAACGTAGCTAACTTTAGGCAGTTCTATTGGCAATCCAAACCTTTTTCACGCCCTTTCCTCCAGCTGTCCGTTTTCACCACCTCCTTGGCAATGACTTCATAAACAAACCGTGAGTCAGCCAAAAGGCAACCAGCAGGCAGTGATGGCCAGTGGTATCCACACTGGATGCGCAGAAGGGGGGCTCATAGCAAGGCTGCAAATAAGCACGGGCTTTGAACTGACCCCGTTAACCACTTTTCACACGCAAAGCAGTCCCAGTGTAATGTAATGTGCATTTTTAAGATCACCGAAGTGCCTCCTGCACCGATACTTTGCACTGCATGGGCGCTGCATCAAGGTGCGGCCAAACATTGCAATAAATGTGATTTTAAACACGCAGTTTACAGTGGGGCATGAACAGTGAACAAAGTAAGTGACGCTCACAGTCCTCTCCATCATCTGTCTGTAGCCACTATGACCCTGTAGCACTCTCTGCTCAGGCCACTTCTTCGGGTACTCGGTGGCATTTCCTGTAAGGTTGTGGGAGGACAGGAAAACGGGAAAATGACAAGAGGACGAGGACCAGAACAGTAGGCTTTGTGTATGCACAATAGGGGATAGTGAACAAAAGTCCGTACTCATGCTGCCGACTCCTTGTGGTCCCTGAGGCACAGCCGCAGTGAACTTCACCATTCGCAAATTTGTCAAGAAAAATGAGCGCATGAAGCACAGTGCAACTCACCTAAGTAACTGGTGTTTTTTGCTGCTCCTTGGGCAGGAACTCCAGGTGCAGAGTGCTGCGTGGACTCACCATAACCAGGAACCAAGAAGTGAGTCCTGTTTTCACACGACCGTCAACCCAAGTTTAGCATAACTTGCACCAGAAGGACTCCCAGACAGGGTGGGACTGGCCTATAGGCAGGGCCAAGGAAATTATGCAATTGTGCTGCCGCTGTGGTTAAAAGTTAATAGAAACGGCGAGACACATGTTGCCGCGCAGAGGAATGCACTCTGCAAACATTGACCAGTCACCTTTCTGTAGCTTATTGCTATATTTGGGTGTTACACTGGTACTAAAGAGGCGCAACTAATGCCCAGACAGTGTTAACAAGTTTAACAATGACAAAATAATGCAGTAATACTATCACAAAAGATGCCGCATAATGCAGCATAATTTGTCTTTTCTTGCGCATAATCAACTCAACACTACTGCATAATTTGCCCCTCACCTGCTGCATAATTCCAGTTGCCCTACCTACAGGGCAATCAGGCAGTGCCCGAGGGCAGGTCTAATAGGTCAGTGTGTGGGCCGATTTTCTGGAGGTTTGTGGGCCTGTTTTATGCGCTAGTGGGCCTCTTTTTACTGTTGATTTTCCGACCGGATTGAGATTGGACTGAGACCTACCCCCAATTCATAATTAGTAATATAGCTGGCGATTTCTCCTGTTCTGCAAAAATAGTTTTTGCAGGAAATTTGCCAGTGGACAATGTTGGAAGAGGTTCAAATATCTTCACACAGAGCAACATCTTTCAATTTCGTACCATTTACAGACACAATTTTGATTCTATAAAAGCTCAGTGTCATTCACCGCTTCCATCACACAAGCAAATAAATAAATAAATAAAGCGATGACATTTCAAAATCCCACTCTCAGTGACCACATTCGATGTTTGCAAGATCACTTTTCGACTGGCGTTTGGTAGATTTGTGATTGTTATCGTTTACGACTGCAGAATTAAAAATATAGAAAAGTGAAGAGTTGATCACAGTAAAAATGAAAATGCTACTATTTGTTTGGTAATAAGAAAATGGAAAAGCTGAGGTATATCATTGTATCTACGATTCCAGAGTAAGTGCAACACTCCTAGGGGGATATTCTCAAGAACGTGTGTTAACTATCGCCAAAATCGCTTAACGCAACTCCTCACATCGCAGTCTATCGCGGGAAAATAACACCGTGTTAACGCAGTATTCACAACCCGGCGGCACCATGCGATAGCCTCACAATAACGCGACAAATGCCTGCGTTAAAATCAATGCGACGCCGAAAAAATGCGAAACACAAACGCAAAAAAGTGGCGATGACCCCAATGGCGATACAAAAATCTGCGAAAACCAGCGACAGGCCTGCGATTCCCACGCGTCATGCGTGAGAATGCACTATAAAAGCAGAGAAAAAAAAATACAAACAAATGTAACTGCGTAGCACCATGGACGCACCCGGACCGAGTGCAGAGGACAACGCGAACCCCACAAGCCCCACAGACGACCAGCCAGGAACCCTGGGGCCGGGGAAGGGCAAGGAGAAGAGGAAGACGGGGTTCAGTCCGCAGGAAAACCGGATCATCATCACGGAGGTGACCGAACACTACCAACTGTTCGTTACCTCCACTGTGTCATCGGCAACACAAACGGAAATATGGCAGTCCATCGTGCACAACGTGAATGCAGTCGGAGTGTCGAGGAGGTCAATGGAGGAGGTCAAGAGGCGCTGGCATGATGTGACAAGCCAAACCAAGCAGAAACTCGCTGCCAACCGGAAGGCAGCAACGGCCACTGGAGGTGGGAGTCCTGCACCACGGGAGAAGCTGGATGAGCTGGAGGAAATGGTGGCCACAGTCATCAGTGCAGAGACGGCGCAAGGAGTTGGGGGTCTGGACACTGCTCGATATGACCTGACCCAACAGCAACAGGGTGAGTAACCACCAGGGACTGGGGGGACGGGGGGAGACGGGCACAATGGCACACATGCATAATCAAGAATAGCACACTGCACACCCACAATGACTGTAGAACATGTCCTTGATGGCCTTGGCACATTGCAGCACACATAAAAACACCAAGTAGGCCCCCGTCCACTATGTGCACAAAAGGCCCCCCTATCACCAATCTCACAACCTACCCATGCACATGTGCTGAACCCAGCAAAGCAGCGGCTCTCTGAGCCACACTGACAATGCAAGTGACACTGCATGACCAATAGCATGGCTGCAATCAAAATACAGGACATGGTGCACAACACGACACTGAGGTGGCCCAGTGTGGATAACAAAGCGATACCAAAGGGGATGATGGACGGAGCAAATCAAACACTCACCCCCAGTCAACTGATCTGGGTTTAATCCATCATCATTCTTTAGCTCACTCCACCACCCCAGTTCAGACATGGCCATATGCAAATCAGTCTGACCCTGTGCCTCATGGGAACAGTCCAGCCCGAACTGCCAAGCCATGTCTTCCCTGGACTGGAAACAAGCATCCTGGGACCGGTTTCGGGTTCAAAACCCTCATCAGCCAGGCTATCTTGAATCCAGTGGCAAAGTGAGCAAGGGACCCACGTCTGGGCATACCCTGCCAACTAAGGGCGAACAAAGCGATACCAAAGGGGATGATGGACGGAGCGTTAGAGCAAATCAAACACTCACCCCCAGTCAACTGATCTGGGTTTAATCCATCATCATACTTTAGCTCACTCCACCACCCCAGTTCAGACATGGCCATATACAAATAAGTCTGACCCTGTGCCTCATGGGAACAGTCCAGCCCGAACTGCCAAGCCATGTCTTCCCTGGACCGGAAACAAGCATCCTGGGACCGGTTTCGGGTTCAAAACCCTCATCAGCCAGGCTATCTTGAATCCAGTGGCAAAGTGAGCAAGGGACCCACGTCTGGGCATACCCTGCCAACTAAGGGCGAACAAAGCGATACCAAAGGGGATGATGGACGGAGCGTTAGAGCAAATCAAACACTCACCCCCAGTCAACTGATCTGGGTTTAATCCATCATCATACTTTAGCTCACTCCACCACCCCAGTTCAGACATGGCCATATACAAATAAGTCTGACCCTGTGCCTCATGGGAACAGTCCAGCCCGAACTGCCAAGCCATGTCTTCCCTGGACCGGAAACAAGCATCCTGGGACCGGTTTCGGGTTCAAAACCCTCATCAGCCAGGCTATCTTGAATCCAGTGGCAAAGTGAGCAAGGGACCCACGTCTGGGCATACCCTGCCAACTAAGGGCGAACAAAGCGATACCAAAGGGGATGATGGACGGAGCGTTAGAGCAAATCAAACACTCACCCCCAGTCAACTGATCTGGGTTTAATCCATCATCATACTTTAGCTCACTCCACCACCCCAGTTCAGACATGGCCATATACAAATCAGTCTAACCCTGTGCCTCATGGGAACAGTCCAGCCCGAACTGCCAAGCCATGTCTTCCCTGGACCGGAAACAAGCATCCTGGGACCGGTTTCGGGTTCAAAACCCTCATCAGCCAGGCTATCTTGAATCCAGTGGCAAAGTGAGCAAGGGACCCACGTCTGGGCATACCCTGCCAACTGTTGGCAGGGTATGCCCAGACGTGGGTCCCTTGCTCACTTTGCCACTGGATTCAAGCTAGCCTGGCTGATGAGGGCTGTTAGCCCGAAACCGGTCCCAGGATGCTTGTTTCCGGTCCAGGGAAGACATGGCTTGGCAATTCGGTCTGGACTGTTCCCATGAGGCACAGGGTCAAGACTGATTTGCATATAGCTGCGTCTGAACTGGGGTGGCGAAGTGAGCTAAAGAATGATGATGGATTCAAACCAGATCTGTGACTGGGGATGAATGTCTGAAAAGTTTCAGCACTCCGTCCATCATCTCCTTGTGTTTGCTTTATTCGCCCTGAGTTGGCAGGGTATGCCCAGACGTGGGTCCCTTGCTCACTTTGCCACTGGATTCAAGCTAGCCTGGCTGGTGAGGGCTGTTAGCCCGAAACTGGTCCCAGGATGCTTGTTTCCGGTCCAGGGAAGACATGGCTTGGCAGTTCGGTTTGTACTGTTCCCATGAGGCACAGGGTCAAGACTGATTTGCATATAGCTGTGTCTGAACTGGGGTGGCGAAGTGAGCTAAAGAATGATGATGGATTCAAACCAGATCTGTGACTGGGGGTGAATGTCTGAAAAGTTTCAGCACTCCGTCCATCATCTCCTTGTGTTTGCAGTGTGGATAACATCCTCAAAGGAGCAGGTCACACTCTGACACATCCACATGCACATACAACCCCTGACGCCAACAACACATCTGCAGACAAACAATGCACAAGAGTACAAAATCCGTCCAAGAGCACAAATGACCCAAGTCGCCAACATCTCAGCACCGTAAAAGCACACAAGTCAAAGGCACACCGCCTCAAAGGGATAATGGGCTGCTAAATCAGAGCTGCAGGGGCGACTCTCCCACAATGCAGCACACACACATAGCAATCACAGCACATCAACATTGACGACAATGTGGTACAAAGTGCCACACTAACACCACAGAACAGAGGACACAACTGGTGCCGCATGTGCGTAGAAAATGGCCAATCACATCAGGCATAGCAGGAAACTGTCAGATGATAATGTACAAGTACAACCTCACATCCGTCATGTAGTCGGAATGTCCACTGTCCCCCATCAAATACCCAGCTCCTCCAAAACAGTCACAATGTACATTGTCATGCAGTCAGTATGTAAACATGTACAATGCGTGCACATACATGTAACACACTGTTAACCTGCATCTCCCCTTCACATTGCAGAGGGACAATCAACACCTCCTGCAGAGTAGACCAGACATCTCTTCAGTGATGAGGAGGAGGAACCCCTGGCCATCTGCTCCGACACCCTCCAACGGCTCGTGGACAGCCTCCGCACCCCACCTCCAGGAGCAGGGCAGCCCAGCTGCATCGAGGTGATACCACCCCCTGCACAGACCACACAGCAGAAAGCACCCACCACCACGGCTGGCTCCCAGCACCTCACCGAAGAACACATGGCATTCCAATGCCGTGTGTCAGACAGCCAGAGGGGGCTGGCTGAAAAGGTGCGGGTGGGTTTC
Source organism: Calotriton arnoldi (assembly GCA_963921515.1). NCBI lineage: Eukaryota > Metazoa > Chordata > Amphibia > Caudata > Salamandridae > Calotriton > Calotriton arnoldi. The sequence goes on along the minus strand of CAWUFW010020241.1, from coordinate 13,211 downwards.
GACCTCATGGCAGCCAAACTAGATGCCATACGTGGGTGTCTAAGTCCCATCAGGGACCACTTACACTCCCTAACGGACACCCACAGTCCGCTCCATTCCCTACAACAATCCTTGGCTAACCTCGCTAGAGCCATTACTCGGATACAAGAACTGTCTAGGCAGAGAGGCTCCAGCGATGACAGCACAGAGTTGGCACAGATGCGGAGGACAATGGAGAACATGGAGCGGATGCAGGCAGGAAGGATGGCTGCCACGGCTGAACACCAGCGAGATGTAGCTGGGATCTACCATGCCCTGCAGATCCTCATCTTGCCATTGCTGCCACAGAGCCTGCCCCAGATGACTGCTGCAGGAACTTCGACACACACATCTCTGCCCCCTGATGTGTCTGTGGCACACAGTGATGCAGCCATACCACCTCCGCCCCCTGATGTGTCAGTGGCACACAGTGATGCAGCCATAACACCACCACACACACCTGGCACACCTGACACAGAAGACATATCAGAGGACGAAGATGTGGACGTTAATGACTCTGTGTCAAAAAGAAGGTTGTAGCATTCATCCCCCGCCATATGGCCTGTTTCTGCTTGGTACAGCCCTCTGCATCATGCCCTGGTACAACACCTTCCACTGTCCCCCGAAACACTCTGCGACATTCACCTGGACCCCGACATGGACTGCCATATCTGCTCTGGTTACCAATGACACAGCAAACAGGCTGCTGACTCAACCCTTCCTCTACCGATTAACTTGTCATTCCCTAAAGGACTCTGTTTGGCCCTCCACTGGGCAACCATGTAATGTGGGGTGTGCATGGGCATGTACTGCTCCAGCTCTGACACTCCACAGGATGTGAATAAAACATTCCTAATCACACAGATGTGTCATGTCTATGTTCTATCAAGTATAACAGTATGGATGACTGTAGGGATATTGATTGCACAAAAAGGTACACCCTGGGAAATGACATCAATGCGCATGTTTGACCGTGACACACATGGCCAATTAGATGACTGTGAAGGTGTGAACTAGCTGTGGCTTCATTCATCATGAACAACAATCTCGCAACCCCACAACGTAGCCCCACATCCATGTATTAAATAGGGCTGTGTGTAAATATGTCAAAGTCGGTAGGAGGCCTAAAGTAGTGTCCCACATCACATGTGACAACAGAACATCTCTTCGCATACCTACACACACTCAACTGTGTGGATACAGCCTGGTTTGATGGAACACATTGATCCACATGGCAAGAAGTTGGACACCATACTCACATTGCTGAAGACACGTAAGTGCACAGGTCTACCAGCAACTCTCCCAACCACAATGTCTGGCTCACAGAGGTGGAGCTGGCAATAGGGACTCACCCCTAAGTGAAATGCGTCAGTCAGTCCCTCCCTGTGTACGGACAATGCACATTGAGGCACACGATTTGGCATGCAAATCAACACTCATCACAGTTGAACACTGGTGAAGCTGCGTACACTTTATTAGCATGTGCGTGTCAGTACGGGCAAGACAAGGGCCACAACATGCAGACCAATGCATCATACACTAACAGGCAGCAAAGGAACATGTAGAGGTGCAAGACATGGGGAGGCACAAATAAACACCAACCATGACGGATGCCGACGGTCTCAGCCCACCTTGCCTTGCTGGACGAGTCATGTGGTGTTTGGCGAATGCTCATTGCACCGTGTCAGGGGACACCACTCACAGCCCATGGGATCTGCATAGTCCTGTACCACCGGACAGAGCTCACTGTCTGCTCTGCTGACAGTGAGCAGGTGAAGGAGTTCAACAAGGTCACATGTAGTACTACATTGCCATGTGTGTACTCTCCCTCCAGCGGTGTGTCAGTTTGAGGAACGTTGCCAGGCGCCGCTGTCCACTCACCTTGCACAAGTGTGTGTCAACCCGCAGTCTTGCACGCACCTGCATTCTGAGTCCAGGCGAATGCAGCCATGCCCAGTCATGGTGGGATATGTGTCCATTTCTCCAAGATGCAAAAGGGTGCTGAGACCTGTGCCATGGGTTACAATCTTTTGTGGCTGCAGGAACGTAGTTACTCGTCCATGAAAGCGAGCGCAGCTTCATGGGCAATCAGTTCCAAGAGTACGTCGTTGTTGACTTCAACGAACACGGGGGCAAGCCAATCCATTAGTTGGTCCGGACAGATGTGCTCCGTCCACGCCGTTTCACCAATCCGCAACACAGCCCAATAGGGGAGCACTTTGATGTGGTCACTGCACACCAGGAATTGTGCAATCTCACATGCCCAACTGCCAGCACATACGCCCAATACCAAGGCATCCCATGAACGGGTATCACGGTTACACTCCTGGTCGTGGGCCAACAGGGGGCGCACACACATGTCATAATCCAGTTCATCTACCGTTGTGTTGGATAGGCAGACATCCATGGGCCACTCGAATATGCATGATCGGCAGTGGAACCAGGGCTGGACGCAGGTGATGTACGCAAGACGGAAGCTCAGACGGTAACTGATGCGCAACACTGCCAGTGGACTTGCCCCCAACAAATGCAGCATTCGGTCACGGTACAGTTCCACGTGACAGGGGTTGTGCATGTGCCCGGGATGTTCTGACATTGCGTTGTTCGCACTCGTAGAACCGGCACTCTTCTGACCTGCGGCTGTTATGTGGATGATATGCCACAGCTCGGAGCAATGAGTCGCATGAGTGTGCAAAGTTTGTACGTATGGGTTGTCCTGTACGTAAGTGTCAAGGCCGTTCCATGCAGGAGTACCTCGAGCAAGGACTTCTGTGTGTGGGGTGTGGTGTTGATCATTCATTGGCGCTGTGTGTAGTGTGGGAGTCGTCATCATCTGCCATGGTATCTCTCTTAGGGGGTGCCTGCCACGTGCATTTCCAAGGTCGGGGGTGCAGATGTCCTTCCGCCTTCTGTATTGAGATAAAGGGGCTTTCATCCCTAATGTTAGTCAGACTACTGCTTGTATCCTGGGAATGTGATGTGGCTATCGCGCTGCAATTGAGGCTAGGCCTTGGGCTTACAGTGCACCAAAAGCGATGAACACACACAACAGTTGCCATATATGACCCAAGACCCCGAGCGGCCTTGCGCTCCTTGTACAGTCCCTTCATGCGCGAACGCCCTCCAGCTGCATGCAACATTGTCGATTGCGGGCCGTGTGGCGCAGACACTGCAACAGAGACACACGCATCAGTTGGTTTTCTGTGCAGCCCAGATATGAACCACGCCCAGAGGCCAGGGATAATTGTTCACACCCCTACGCTGGCCTGGCGCACGCCGAGCCAGCCCACTCGGCTTACGTATAAAGGGGGGGACGACGACGCCACGTGTCCCCGTTCTTCCCCACTGCCTGAGGTGACATGGCTGCGTCCGCCTGGCCGATGACGAGACTCAATCATTTAGGGTCCATGACTTGCGTTGCACGGAGTCGGTGGCACCGGTTGCACTGCGGCCGGCACGGGCCTACCGCCACGGGACGGTGACTTACTGTGCACTGAGGTAGGGGCACCTAAAGTGCTGAGTGGGTGTGCAGCCTGTGATGATGACGTGTGCACTGATATGGTCTCTGCCATAGCAATATCAAGACCCAGAGTAAAGTGTGCACTGGTGGACCGTAATTTAGGCCTGAGCCAGCGGGCAGCGCGGGCCTACCGCCACGTGGCGTTGCCTCGCGTTTCACAGAGTTAGTGGCACCTAGAGAGCTGAGCGGGTGTGCAGCCTGCGATGATGACGTGTGCACTGATATGATCTCTGCCATTGCAAAATCAAGACCCAGAATCAAGTGTGCGACCTGATGGCCCGCGCTGCGGGGATGCGTGATGTGGAGGCTGCCAAGGTCGCGGGCCCCGGGCTTGGAGCTTGCACCGGGACGTGGTGGGCCCACTTGGAGATACGCCGGTGGCGGAAGGTGAGCAGTGTGGCCTGGGTGTGCAGGGGAGGGCAATCCCCGCTGGGTGGCGGGAGGGGCTTGGGTGCAGCAGCCTGGGTGTGCAGGGGCGGCCAAGCGATGTTGCCGTGGGCAATGATATGTACTCTGCCATCATTAGCTGTGGACTCTGTTTCAGATGAGGACCTGGTGGCCTGCAGTGTGAACCGGCACGTGGTTGGAGACACACCGGTGGCAGCAGGTGAGCAGTGAGGCCTGGGTGTGAAGGAGCGGGCAATCCCCGCTGGGCGGCGGGAGGGGCTGGGGTGCAGCAGCCTGGGTGCGCAGTGTCGGCACTGTCTCTCCCTGTCCCTCTCTTCCTTTCACTGTCTTTCTCTCTCCCTCTCTTTCTCTATCTTTCTCTCTCTTTCTCTCTCTCCCTCTCTTTCTCTATCTTTCTCTCTCTTTCTCTCTCTCCCTTTCCCTCTCTTCCTTTCACTCTCTCTCTCTTCCTCTCTTCCTCTGTTACTCTCTCTCTCCTTCTCCCTCTCTTCCTTTCGCTGTCTCTCTCTCTCTTCCTCTGTTTCTCTCTCTCTCTCCTTCTCCCTCTCTCCCCCTTTCTCTCTCTTTCTCTCTCTCTCTCTCTCTTCCTCTCTTTCTTTCTTTCTCTCTCTCTCTCTCTCACTCTCACTCTCCCTCTCTTTCTTTCACTGTCTCTCTCTCCCTCTGTTGCTCTCTCTCTCCTTCTCCCCCTTTCTCTCTCTCCCTCTCTCTTTCTCTCTCTCCCTCTCTTTCACTCTCTCTCTCTCTCCCTTTCTTTCTCTCTCTCTTTCTCTCTCTCTCTGTCCTTTGTTGAGCGCATGACACACCTTCTTATCTTCAATTTTGTCTTGCAGGTTGTGACTTACGGTTTGTCCGGAGAAGACCCGCCATGACTCTTCCAATTATTGATGTTGAGTTGAATTTGAATAAATTAATTATTTTTGGAATTCTAAGATGTATGTATGTTTTTCCTTTTTCGGACCACACATGGATGTTGGTTGTTGTACTTGTGCGACATCAGGCGAATTGTTGTGTTCATGAATTTGTATGGTAGATGTAAAATATCTTTGTCCAGGGGGTGGGGGGCATTGTGTAGCACACATAGAAGTAGCAAATCGCCATTATTTAATGATTGTTATTTTACATGAAGGGACACCTTTCTGCACAAAAACAATCATTAATGGCATTTTGCTCTTTCTAAATGCAGCACACATAAAAAAGCAAAAATGAAGAGACATAGAAGTAGCAAATCGCCATTATTTAATGATTGTTATTTTACATGAAGGGACACCTTCCTGCATAAAAACAATCATTAATGGCATTTTGCTCTTTCTTAATGCAGCACACATAAAAAAAAGCAAAAATGAAGAGACATAAAAGTATTTCTCCTCGTTGCACCTATCTAACAACTGCTTTTGCATGGCGTTAGTTTTTGGCGCTGCCTCAGATTTACAGATTCTTGTAAATCTGGGGTAGCATCAAAAAGGATTGGAAGTTGTGGTGGAACACCCACAGCAACACCCATTGCGCTCCCCTTTCATGCAGAAACCTGCGTAGAGGGTAACAATATTTGCAAAGCGGCGTTAAGCTATGCAAAGTAGCTTAACGTCACTTTGTAAAGGATGGGCCTTACGAATCCAAACAATGTGTGGATTGACATTCGTGCCAGTGAAGAGAAACACTGTGCTTGGGTGAGAACCATGGACACACGAATCTCATTCTAGTGGCATGTTTTAGTTCCTTTTGCTCACAGTCAAGCAATCCCTTGCAAGACACTTACGAGATGTTTTTGTGTGTAAAATAAAACAGTAATGTTTTATTTTACACACGAAAACATCTCATATGTGTCTTTCAGGGAATTCTGCTACAAGCTGTTACATGTAGCATAACTTAGAAAAATGAATACCGATTTTGTGCAAAGCTACTATAATAATTCGGGAGGCACAACCAAGCAGATTTTCTAAATTTGACAAATCTGAGTGTTAGATGTGTGGATGTTGTGCACTGACAAAGAACAAAGACTATTTTCGCTTGCGAATTGTTTTCCTATACAGGGGCAGCTATCTCTATGAAAGACCTTTATTTGACAACAGCCATACCGTTTGATTTCTGCCAGACCCTGAGGAATTACTGGGCTTGGTGAATAAGAAGCAGCAGGCCCCATACAACTAGACTGATATAAGATCTTAAACGCCCCACGCGATTGTCCTTGTTCAAGGACTCGTAATGCAGAAGAATAGCATTTCTGCTGCAAGCCAACAAGTCGGGAAAGAAGATTTTGGCCCGACCTTCGTTACATCTAAGGGAGAGGATGTGGTCCGTCGGCTAGACTACCGACTTTGGTGCTGGAAACCAGGGTTCGAGCCTCGGGGTCGCTTCCACATCCTGTGATTCTGGGCAAATTACTTAATCTCCCCGTACCTGAATGTGTAATGTAAATACGGTGCTCATGTAAAACGCTCCAATACCTTCGGGTCGAGTTCCCGCTATATAAATATGCAAAAAAAAAAACATTTACTAACAAGAAAATATGTGATGTTGGGAAAAACCCTTCCGATGGGGTAGCTTTCCAAATATTCTCTATCCCTAGGATTTAATATGGGTTAGGGGGAAATCAGCTGCTTTCAGCATACTAACAAATCTGATGTGGCCCTACAGTTAGAGCCCTGATTCCACACTCCTCCAGCACTAAACTGAACAGTGTTCAAACTGCTTTTCCCATACTAATGGGACTTTTGATAGCTCCATTCCGTTTTCTGATTTGGCTGTCTCTTGTTTTATCCATAATCCCTGGGCACAATCCCTACCCAAGGTAACACCCATGCTCTTTGCTATTGTCTGCGGCAATGACTTGAAGAAAGGGAGTGTTAAAGGGATGTCCTGTGTAGAGATGTTTCATGATGAGCCACCATTGCAGTTGCTGAGCCAGTTAAAGTGAAATCAGGATTGAAACATCTCTGTCACAAGAGTCCTGAGATGCGTGAGAAAAAATGTGGTGAACCAGATGCTAATTAAGTGGAGGATTAGGGGTTTTTCAGCTGGGACCTATACTTATTCATTGACCAGTGAAAAATGTGAAAGCATATCATCCTGGTGTGGCTCATCGCCTGCTGATATGACAGAGTGTGAGTGCTCCAGTCATGTAAGTGGACAAACCTCGATGCGACGCACATGGAGAAACCCAACAAATGGAGTCTAGACTTTTGTTAACATGCAAGCGTTAGACTCTTTTAGAAAACATATCCCATAAATCGACACTGGAGGGAATGGCAGGAAACAGAGAAAACCAGTCGTCCATGTTTCCTGGTTCATCTTTGGTACAACTATAACCAATTGGGCACCAAACAAATTTGCATAGGACATATATGGATGCAGTTCAGTTACTTCGCAGGGCATGTGGCACGTATGCCTGCATCAGCCAGGTAACCTCAGGGTCAGACTGCTTTACCGGGGAGGATTCATTATATCTATTCATCTCACTACTGCATGACGTCTGATATTTGAATATCCTGTCTGCAGACCTACTTCACCCTTGAATGACAGAGCAGTGCTCTCTCCATTCACGTGTCCCTCCTTGCCCAGTTTCTAGGTTCGTGCCAGACACAAGCAATAGTAGGAGACATCTTGTGGTGCTGAAACACTTTGCTGCACAGACATGTTCATGCATGTGGGCCTCAAGCCACACTGCCTCAGTACCGGGTTCCTACTCTCAGCTGTTTTGGATACCTGTGCATGGTGTCAATGAAAGTCCCCAATCACGTATTTAAGGCCGAACCAAAAAATCTATAACACTGTGCAGTTTTGAAAAATAATATAAAGTCTGCTCAGCTGGGGATGGTGGAGCTCGTAGGAACTGTGAAAGGACTCACAACAAAACAGTGTGAAGCAGGTTTCTCATAGAAAAAGGAGAAGTGAAGGAAATGGGTTAGTCCTTGGGCCATTAGCCTAATCAATTAAGAACTGAGACAGTAAGAAAGACAATGCTGTAATACATTTATGAGGTTGGCAAGTACAAAGTTGGAGAACATGTACATTAAAGGAATTAAGAGTAATAGACACATGAGCAGACTCATTGGGCTGCGTGGGCCCTGCTTGCCATGAGGTTGATTTTTTTAATGTTGTTTGTGCTTTTTGCCAAGTGGCAGGACTGGGTAAACTGATAACTTTTAAGTCCTTTCATACATCACTGTGCGCAGCAGTGCTTGGAAATATCAATAATAAACATGCTTTATTAGTTTCTCTACCACAGATTCTGATATGGACACGGTGAAAATCTACTTGTTATGTGTGATCATCAAGTACTGCCTTAGTTTTGTTGTACGAACCAACCATAGTGCCAGCAGAGAGCATATCTGGGATTTCTATGGAGATGTGGTTGAAATAAATGCATTGATGTTCTGGGGCACCTCCTTAATAGCCAGTCATGCCATGTAATACAATATCCCTCCACTTTATGTGCTCCAAGGGAGCGGATCTCCTAGTCATTCACGGCTGGGCCTGGGAGACAGTCATCCCAGGGTACGTTTTATGAGTCAAAAAAGGCATAACATTGTAACTGTCAGGTTTGCCTGCCCCTCTGCACCTGGGTGAAATTAAACTCTCCTCTTGCTCAGCCCTACGCATGACAGATCAAAGAAACATGGCTGGAAGATTTCAGAAATGAATTATTGCGAGTAGATAAGCCAATTATTATTGTCTCGGTGGTTCTTTAAGTGGTTGTGCCGCCAAAAGTCATTTTCTGGAAGAGTCTTTTCACGTGAGTAAAGAGTGATTAGAATCTCAATACGCATTTCATGAAATTGTTGCATGCATAGACAAAGGTAATCCCTCTGTGCGGAATGCTCTACCATCCTGCGGCTGGCTGAGTAGCTTGTCTGAGTAACCCTGAGGGGCAGATTTACAAGCCCCCTGGACACCAGTACGTCACTTTTTGTGACGTACTGGAGGCGCATTTCACTTCTCCATATTTACAAGGAGAGGAAAAGCCACCCTGCGTGACTTTTCCTCTCCTTGTAAATATGGCCCCTTCACACGCAACACTTTGCGTGGAAGGGGCGTTCCATGGGTGTTGCTGTGGGTGTTCCCACGCAACACCCATTGAACGATACACATTTCCAGATTTACGAGGAAACGTAAATCTGGCAATGTGTGTCAATGCTACGCCTCCCCAAGGGAGGCGTAGCGAGGCGCAACGAGGAGAAATGTTTTCATTTCTCCTCGTTTTTCCTCTTTCAAAGCGTGCTGCATTCTACAGCACGCATTGAAAGAGGAAAATGCCTGTAGTCAGGACCGGACTGGCCGTAGCGGGCACCGGGCATTTCCCCGGTGGGCCGCCAGGGTTGGGGGCCGGTTTTGGGCCCCTGGGGGCCGATTTTGTTACAGGGCCGTTTTTGCAGCATAGCTGCAATATCGGCCGCTGTAACGAAATCGGCCGAAACCGGCCCTGGCAAACAGCTCGGCCGCACTCCCAACCCCCGGGGGGGGCGGCCGAGCACTTTGCCAGGGCTGGTTTTGGTTCCCAGTCTGGCCCTGCCTGTAGTGATTGTTTTTGTGCAGGAAGGTGCCCCTTCCTGCACAAAAACAATCTCCCCATGACGCAGGCATCCTTGCACCATGGTGCAAGGGTGTCTGCGCCGGCGCATGACAGCTGTTTGTGCGCCAGCACAGGGGAGAGCACAGGAATGCGACATATTATTGTAAATATGTCGCATTCCTGTGCTTCGCAAGTGCAGCAGCGAGGCGCAGCCAAAGGGCTTGTGGTGCCGCGCTGCGGCACTTCCTTGTAGATCTGCCCCTATGTTTTTAGGTCGAGCCTAAGCAGTTCATGCGCTGCTCTGAGGGCATGCTGTGTTCGGTATGTGGGCTTTAATCCTGCCCCTCGCTGGTGATGCATTAAAATGAGTGTCGTTCGTAAAAGCCTGCTTTTGTTTGGTTTATGGCCTTTTATTGTCCCACATTTTTGGGTCTCACTCCTCCCCTGGAATATTGGCCTATTATGTGTATCCTTTCTTTGAAGGATTTTTACCTTTGTGTTTGAACACTATTTTATTTTTGGGCAGGCTATAGCATTTTGCAAAGAATGTTACTTTTTGGGCGCTTTAATTCCATAACCCTATGCGCAATATGGGCGATGCATTGTACAAATGCCATTGTTTCAACTAACATATAGGGGCCGATTCCGATCTCGGTCGGAGGCGCACCCAATACTATTCGGTCGGGAAAAAAGCCATGCGAAAGCCAGTTTCCCGACCGATCCGTACAGCACACCGAACGAGCAAGTACGATGCGCACAACAGCAAAATCCCGGCCGAGCCGTACTCACCCAAACCAGGTCCTGTTCTCCGACCGAGGCGAATCCGGAAACGCCGAATCGAGTCGCACGGAAGGGAAAATGCAGCCCCGTCCGGCCGGACAAGTACGATGCGCTTTCCGTACGCGCCGAACCCGTCGCTACGCACGGCACGTCAAAGCATCCGGGAGAGGCGCACATAAGCTCCGAATCGCGCCACAACACGATCCACGGCTACGAGACGAACACAGCACAGACGAGGACGACGCGAAGCGACGAGGACGAAGCGAAGCGACGAGGACGAAGCCAAGCGACGAGGACGACGCGAAGCAACGAGAAGGACGAACGACACGAACCAACCATGAATCCCTTCGTCCCGATCATACCAATATTCTACATCTACTACCGGAACAGGCACGGACGCGTACGGCGCAGAAGGTAAGTCAGACACCAACCACAAAACACATACAACACGTACACGACACATCACACACATACACTGGGAATCTGAATATACTTACACCAGCAGCACCATAGGGGCGGGATGCCCATCACCAATGCCACATATGCACACAGGGGCCTGAATGCGCGCCACCACCCCAACCCAGGGGGCTGGATGCCAACCACCACAACCACCCTTAGCCAGGGGGTGCCAGATGCCCACCACCACTACCACCCTTAGCCAGGGGGCTGGATGCCTACCACTACTACCACCCTCACCCAGGGCGGGCTGGATGCCTATCACCACCCTTAGCCAGGGGGCTGGATGCCTACCACTACTACCACCCCCACCCAGGGGGCAGGATGCCTACCACTACTACCACCCTCACCCAGGGGGGCAGGATGCCCACCACTACTACCACCCTCACCCAGGGGGCAGGATGCCCATCACCACCCTTAGCCAGGGGGCTGGATGCCTACCACTACTACCACCCCCACCCAGGGGGCAGGATGCCTACCACTACTACCACCCTCACCCAGGGGGGCAGGATGCCCACCACTACTACCACCCTCACCCAGGGGGCAGGATGCCCACCACTACTACCACCCTCACCCAGGGGGCAGGATGCCCACCACTACTACCACCCTTAGCCAGGGGGCAGGATGCCCACCACTACTACCACCCTCACCCAGGGGGGCAGGATGCCTACCACTACTACCACCCTTAGCCAGGGGGCAGGATGCCCACCACTACTACCACCCTTAGCCAGGGGGCAGGATGCCTACCTCTACTACCACCCTTAGCCAGGGGGCAGGATGCCTACCACTACTACCACCCTTAGCCAGGGGGCTGGATGCCTACCACCACCCTTAGCCAGGGGGCTGGATGCCTACCACTACTACCACCCTTACACAGGGGGCAGGATGCCTACCACTACTACCACCCTTAGCCAGGGGGCAGGATGCCCACCACTACTACCACCCTTAGCCAGGGAGCAGGATGCCCACCACTACTACCACCCTCACCCAGGGGGGCAGGATGCCCACCACTACTACCACCCTCACCCAGGGGGCAGGATGCCCACCACTACTACCACCCTTAGCCAGGGGGTGCCAGATGCCCACCACCACTACCACCCTTAGCCAGGGGGCTGGATGCCTACCACTCCTACCACCCTCACCCAGGGCGGGCTGGATGCCTATCACCACCCTTAGCCAGAGGGGGCTGGATGCCTACCACTACTACCACCCTTACACAGGGGGGCAGGATGCCTACCACTACTACCACCCTCACCCAGGGGGGCAGGATGCCCACCACTACTACCACCCTCACCCAGGGGGCAGGATGCCCACCACTACTACCACCCTTAGCCAGGGGGGCAGGATGCCCACCACTACTACCACCCTTAGCCAGGGGAGCAGGATGCCCACCACTACTACCACCCTCACCCAGGGGGGCAGGATGCCCACCACTACTACCACCCTCACCCAGGGGGGCAGGATGCCCACCACTACTACCACCCTTAGCCAGGGGAGCAGGATGCCCACCACTACTACCACCCTCACCCAGGGGGCTGGATGCCTATCACCACCCTTAGCCAGGGGGGCTGGATGCCTACCACTACTACCACCCCCACCCAGGGGGCAGGATGCCCACCACTACTACCACCCTTAGCCAGGGGAGCAGGATGCCCACCACTACTACCACCCTCACCCAGGGGGGCAGGATGCCCACCACTACTACCACCCTCACCCAGGGGGGCAGGATGCCCACCACTACTACCACCCTTAGCCAGGGGAGCAGGATGCCCACCACTACTACCACCCTCACCCAGGGGGGCTGGATGCCTACCACTACTACCACCCCACCCAGGGGGCAGGATGCCTACCACTACTACCACCCTCACCCAGGGGGGCAGGATGCCCACCACTACTACCACCCTCACCCAGGGGGCAGGATGCCCACCACTACTACCACCCTCACCCAGGGGGGCAGGATGCCCACCACTACTACCACCCTTAGCCAGGGGGCAGGATGCCCACCACTACTACCACCCTCACCCAGGGGGCAGGATGCCCACCACTACTACCACCCTCACCCAGGGGGCAGGATGCCCACCACTACTACCACCCTCACCCAGGGGGGCAGGATGCCTACCACTACTACCACCCTTACACAGGGGGGCAGGATGCCTACCACTACTACCACCCTTAGCCAGGGGGCTGGATGCCTACCACCACCCTTAGCCAGGGGGGCAGGATGCCCACCACTACTACCACCCTCACCCAGGGGGCAGGATGCCCACCACTACTACCACCCTCACCCAGGGGGCAGGATGCCCACCACTACTACCACCCTTAGCCAGGGGGCTGGATGCCTACCACTACTACCACCCCCACTCATAGGATGGACAATGCATGACACAACAAGCACACCACAACCTAGGGAATGCAAGATTAAGACATCCCCCCACCACCATGACAAGCGTGTGAGCAGGCTGTGTCAAATGCCTACAACACCGAACATGACATTGAACATATAATGTGACCCCTAGC